>JAGVSQ010005634.1:0-17428 GCA_022683975.1 Rhyacophila evoluta
TGACTCGGGTTTCGCCTTTCGGCATCTTCAGGCTACATTATATGTGGGCAGTGAGTGAGCATATAACATACCACTAGAATATATAAAAAAAAGTCATTTTGGCCAAAAATGTACTTTATAAGTTTTATCTTTAAAGGGACGAATATACTATTTCAACGTATGGCTGAAAATGGTTTATTTACCAGATTATAAAAACTCGAAGCTTTAAATATATTACGTATAATTATATGAAATCGGAAAGCTCTGCTGGTATTCGAATATGTAATTACTTTATCCCAAAGCGCGCAATTAATATTAGAATGGTCACTGTTATAAAATACCTCCGTCTTGGATACAGAAGCTAATCTTAGTCTGAAGTAATACATCAACGTCGTACTTGTCCGCAATATGTCTCCTTGCTCTGTCTGCCTGTGTCTACTTGTCTAGTTCCTCCTTCTCGGCTTCCACAGTCTCTCTATCTACGGAACAGTATTCTGAAACGCAGCCAATCTCTAATATGTTTAATGGATCTGGTCTGCCAAGATAACTCATGCGTCAAATGGAAATACAGAATGGCGCAAAACATACAACCTTACTTACTTGATGTAAACTTTCAAGCAGCTTTTTTGATACTGTTATATAAAGCAAATAAAGCTTATTCTAATTTTGTTTAAGCAGTATTATATTATATCAAAATAATACGAACTATAAATTTAAGTTAATCACAAAATATCACTCTCTAAAAATTACTACTCTATTATAGTTTCATGACAACAGTTTTTAAATATCAATGATCATACTATGATTATGTATATCGAAAATGTAAAGAAAAAACCACGTAATCCACGTACAACAAATTTTACATGATCACAAAATGCGTGTCTTTAATAATTTTGAGTCAAAGTCATTACAACACATTACAAAGGCAGAATCTTGAAGTGCACCAAGACGAAAACTAGTATTTTATTTACTTAACAATTTATCTAATAAGTTATTCTAGACAAACCAACAAAATTTGTCAGGTGGAAACATTTTCCTTGGTTGCATAAAAACTAAACTTAGACACTTATTCAACATTTCTAGCTTAAATTATTTTGATAGAACGTGTATTAAGTTGTGTACATTCTGGTTATCGAATAAAAGCTTATTTGAAAAATCGAGAGTAACCTACTTTTTACTTTCCACAGACGAATTATTACATATTTCCAAGAAAAAAATTGTTTCAAATATAAATTTTACTGACCATTCATGTTCTTTTACATTTGTATTTTTTTAATCTCTTAGTGATAACGTTGTTACTCTAAATAATAAAAAATGGAATAATACAATATCACAGATGCATGTAAGTTTATTATCTTTGATTTATACAATAGTATGCGTAGCCAATTTCGGTCTAATGGATAAATAATATACGCAAGTTTTTAAATCAATGTGGTCTAAGGATCACTGTTTTGAATTTGGTAGCTGTTTTACATAATAATTAATGTTTTTAAATTATGAAAAATGAATATTTTTTTATTATGTTATTTATCATCATAAACATTCTCATGTAAAACTGTCGTCAACACTTCGTAATATTTATTTTTGCAACGGAATTTGATGAATTGAATCAAATCTGAAAAATAATAGTATTGATAACTACAAATATTATAATGGGATACACTTTTGGAACTTTCCAATTGAATTTATATAATAAATTATGTATACAGTTCATATAAATAAAATTGTAGAGGTTAGGTTAGGTTAGGTTGGGCACCTCGTAATCCAAAGAACGTGGATTTGATTCTGACATCTGTTGAATTTGAAAAAATCCTAAAATGGACTGGATGCCATTCGGCTTGAGCAATTATCTGACTAATTAATATTTTCGACTGATGGTGCTTGATGGAAATTGATTTTAAATTCTGAATTATTTAAAACTGGTAAACAGTTTCACATATGGAAGTTTACCAGTTTTAAATAATTCAGAATTTAATTATCTGACTACCAATTCTCATAAAAAAATAATCTGTCAAGACACGTGTTCACATTACAGATATACTCCATTGTCAGAGCGGACATCTTTACACTGTGAAGATCCATATCTTAAATAAAAAATGTATTAAATAAAATATTTGGCAGCATACATAGGTTGATAAAGAATAGTAACATTGAGCTTTATATACATATTAGAGATTCGAAGATATTTCATATTGAATTTTTAAGATTAACTTTATTCAATATGATTATCTGATCTTATAATAAATATATAAATAGAAAAAAAAAATTTTATGTGTCATCCTAATACAAAGCAATCAACTAACGCAGCCTAGTTGGGAAATATATATGCTGAAAACACGTATACTCGCCTATGCCACAAAGCAACCACCGTCCAGCTAGAAGTCAAAGTTTTCGAAGATACCAGAAGGAGAAGTCTGGAAGGCTGATGTCCCCTACGGTATCAGGTCGAGAGTTAAAACTTGGAAATTTATGTTTCCCGCGGGACTTATGGCGGACCGATAAAAATATTCGCCTCGCATTCTTGTCGCAGGTTTTTGAGGCCGCAATCGAGTAAAGGTTAAACAGATTTATAGCCGCGAGCTTTAAGCTCCTTTTCAAAAGTTTTTATCGCTAATTGAGATGACTTTGTAATAGTTGCGATCGTTTCTATGATTGTAAACAGTAAACTTTTTACTGCAATTTGTCAAGCATTTTTACGGATATACAACAGCTATTTTACGACGAAACATGCATACAAATTCACTAACATGGATTATCATTAGGTTTTTTATACCACTTTTGCTCCTAAAGTGGAGCATTTGGATCTTAATAGTGTGAAGAAATCCACTCTAAAAGTGGAGTATGTGGATCTCCATAATATAAAGACGTCTTGACAGATTATTTTTTACAATTTTTCTTTGTCAGACAAATCAAATATAACCCAATTAGCATCTAGTCATTCATTTTTGATTTTTTTAAAATCTGACAGATGCGGAAATCAAACCCGCATTCCCTGGATTTCTAAACGCATACGCTAACTTCTACGTTACCAGAGAGACTGCTAGTTTTATGTAACTTAAAATCTGTCACTGAGTTACATTTATAAACAGTAAAGATTTGAATTTTCATAGGCTAAAATTTCGTAACTGTGTTAAAATTTTCATGTTCTTTTGATGTATTTATATTCTAGACAATACTTACAGTAATTTTCTGAGCAGATTGCCAATCTTTTAATTCATTTTTGATAAGTTGGTGTACATTTTTATTTTGGTAAGCGTTATATTAATCACTGACACAGAAAGCAAGTTACGTTACGTAACCTTATTTACTGAACTTTGAAGGAGTGGAAAACTGACTTTTCACGCTTTTCCAAGACTGTAAAACGATGTCACTCCATCAACGTCGTATTTTATTTTTCTCTAGCCGTTCCATGCAGTCACAAAACACGAGTGCATTTTCCTCACAACCCAGCGACTAGAAGTGAGACATAAAAAGTTAGATGGACTGAAAATTACTAGGTTTACGAGTGTCCGTTTGACCAATGTGAAACCTTATCTCACATAGTGAATTGAGAGGAAGATTTCAACCATACAAACAAGATCTCCATTTTAAGCTATTTTATCCTTTGTGTAAGCTATAATAATTAAGCACAAAAATGTTTTAGTACTTATTTATTTTGTAAAAAAAATATCGACACACAACAGCGAATACAATAAAACTATATAACTGGAATCTAAAGATGAAATGAGTTTGTAGTACAAAATGTTTTTCTCTACAAATAGGTCAGCTGTTCACATTTGAACTCTGGGTTAAGAATGGTGTTATATAACTGAATGAAGAATTATATTTATAAATTCGATATCGTTTTCCAGTTAGCTGAGAGGTTAGGGTGCCCATTTTGTAATCGAAGATCGGGTGTTTGATTCTTACAGCTGCTGGATTTTTTAAATTCAATGATACAAGAGTAAATATCTACAATGGGTTGAGCAATTAGATACAAAGCATCCATTTTTAACTCTAAGTAACACAGTATGTCGATGGCTTTATCTGAAAACTAGCTAACTCCATTTGTGTAAAATGTTCAGGAGCAACAAACACTTTTTTGAATCTGTATGCTACTGTATAGAGTTAACTAGTGTATTCAAATGATTTTATTTTCTTACGTGAATTTTGTATGTACTAGAAAAATTAAATTTGAATAAAACGTCACCAAAATCGGTTGTTTGGTTATAGGTTGAGTTAGCTTGTTTGTAGATTATACCACCCATTTATTTTTTTATTTTTTATCATGGTCGCAAGGAAAGTAGAGTATATGAATCCATACGGACTTTGGAAAGGAAAACAGACGTAAACCATATATAACAAAAATTTTAGAAAGCACAAAAAACGTCTATTTAATAATTTTGAGTCACAGTTAAAATACCAATCTTAAAGTGCATGAAGACTAAAACTAGTGTTTTATTTACTCAAAATGATATTAATTTAATAAGTTATTTTAGAAAAGCCAATAAAATTTATTGGACTGAGATTCTTTTTTCTCATCGCCAATTTCAGAAGCCATTCTTTATTCAAACATAAAAGCTTAATTTTGAAATTAATTTAGCATCTTCAGCTTATATTCTTTTGTTTGAACTGTATTAAGTTGTAATACTATATTAATATTAATTAATGTTAATAATAATAATGTATTAGTAATATAATTATTAATACATTCAAATTATCAAATAAAAGTTATTTTTTAAATATGACGACTACGTCCTTTTCCCTTTCCAAAGTCGATATAGTGTGAAAACATCCATTCCATTGATGAAGTATATAGATTTTTGTAATGTGAAAATGTCTTGAGATTTTTTGTCAGTTATTTGCTCTATAAATTGGGCATCTAGTCTTGTGTATTTTTATTTTTTAATCCAACTGATGTGTAATTAAATTTGTACTATCAATTTCCAAAGGCACCCTAATAAAAAAACACATAAAGACATGTAAAGATATACGGAAGAATTATTTATATTAACCCATTTGGTATCTATCTATCTATTACGATGCTTAAAAATTTTACAGATGTGGGATTTTAATCCGCATCGTCCAGCTCAACAGGCAGAAATATTAATAATAAATTATTAAATTCTAAATTATTTAAAACTGGTAAACTTCCATATCTGAAATTTACCAGTTTTTAATAATTTAGAATTTAAAATCAATTTCCATCAATCGAAAATATTGATTAAATAAATTATTACATAATAAAAACATATATTTATTTTTAAATTTTAAATTTTAAATTTACTAGTTAGAATCAGTTCACTGGTGATTTTTCATTTTCTGTTGCTTTCTCAGACACTTAATGAAACATCAAATCTTTTGGTCTTTTGTTATTTATTTTTAATATGCAAAAAATGAACCTGATGATCTTGTTACATTGCACTTAGCTTTTGTCAAGTACTAGTTTAAACTTGATGGAGTTTTATGGAAACAAATATTATTTTAAAAATTCTGTTCAATTAATATAAAATATACATTGCTTACCAAACATTGAATGCTTTATTATGTTTCTGAATACTGAAGTTAAAATAAACATTTCACCAACGATCTTAAGCGGGTGTATCGCAGCGTAAGTGATAGTACTGCGGTACTAAAAAAATCCACCCTCACGTGAACAATCGACCTTTTCGCCGACGCCATTTTTACGCGCCAAACATGAATTATGACGTCACACACTTTGTGCCAATTTGACGCACGTGGCGCCCTTCATAAATTACGCAGGGTGGCGCACCCTGACGCGCTAATAACGGCACCGGTCAAAAACGCTTATTGCCTCTATGATAGGGGCTCATAACCCGAGACACGGGTCATGAGAGCCTACAAAATGCTGTCCATTTTTTTTTTTTTTTTTAATATCTGACCCATATGTCTTCATCATGTCAGTCGACTACTAATAAAAACAATCAACAAAAAAAATTATAAGCCTACAGGTTTACTAGGTTCGTCAATAGTTATGGTATTAAAAAAATTTCAACCGACATATTTGTGATACAATCCGGCCAGGTGTTGGCCAGGTCTCTGCCCGGACACTTTTTTCTCGAGCCAATATAAAAAAAAGTTTTAATATAATATTTAAAAAAAACAACATATATAGATAAGTAAAATCAATATTGTAACAGCAATTAATAAAAATAAACTGGAAAATAAAATAAGAAAATAAGAGAGTCTATCAAGAAAGTTAGATAGATTTTATTCTAAAAATATACACTATAGCATCCATCTTAGCTCACTCTTATGCAGATGAAAGATATCAATAACTGAGGCAATTTCGTTGAACATCACCATTGATCGCCACATTAGTTAGTTAGTTCTGCATTTAAGAATAAAAAGGAGCCGATGTTCTTGATTTCTTAGAGAATTGTCAGGGACACCCAGACCAATATTACCCAGACTGCACGTAATTAGAGCACGCATAAGTAAAAAAAATGCGTCACAGAGTTAAAAAGCATGCCTAAAATGAAAACAGTTGAGTAAAGCCATGGACTATACCCATACTTCCGCAAATATAGAAGTCTCGGATTTTCTTCTGAACCCTTTCCACTATAAGATCTATTTCAACTGATTCGGGGCCAAAACAACTGATCCACTCTATAGCCTGCTTCATTTAGATCGGATATAGTAAAGTATTATAAATTACACGTTCAGCTTCAGAATTATACTGACCGATAGACAGTAGTTAAAAAATCTCTATGATACATTGAATATCAGATGTATCAGATATTGGTTAGCATATAAAAAAAACAAGGAATCAGCATATTTACGTGATCCATTTTTTTTCCAGTTACTTACCTCTGTAATATAAAAACCCTTACACTACCTTTCAAGTAGATGTTAGGTCCCAACGGCAAAAGAATGACTGACCCTCTCTTTATCGACGGGAAAATATATCGTAACACCCTTTTGAAGAGAGCAAGATATTGTTAGATTTTTTTCTTTATAGTTTGCAAGATTTTTGATTTTTATTGTTACGTGTTAGCTTAGATGTGACGTTGAAAATACTGAACAGTTTTTTTTTATATCTTCAGTTTTATTTTTATATATAAAATAAAATTGGCAAAAAAAAAAACAAAATATTTCTTGTGAAATAAACCTAAATAGAAAGGTTCTAAAGGAAAGAACTTCGATATAATTTATTATGACTGACATCGTGTAAACTTTATTTCTCAATAAAGTAAATCAATTTTAAATTGTTGGAATCAAAATCCAAATTACATTGTAACATTTTAGTCACTGAGGTTATCAAATATATTACAAGCAAGTACGACTTCTAAACTCGTGATTCACGTACGTGTTTTGGAGAATTATTTTAAATATGTCAGCAATCTAATAAGGAAGAGAAAAAACTGCTCATAAACATTTTTGGTCCAATTTATGAGACAGAAATTTGAATAAAGACAGACACCACAAACTCTATTATATATATTTAGTAAGCAGTATATTGTTTATATACTCAGTATTTAAATAGGTTTAAATATAGGAATATGTATAAAAACCAATTTTAATTCTGAGGGAAGATTTTTGTAGTATTTTTTACAATTGAATGACTGAAATTTAAAATAAAGAGGACTTGAAGAGTTATCTTGATAAGCCACAATCAATGCTGTAGTCTTAAATAAAAAAGTATCATAATTTGTTTTTAAATAATTATCTACATTTTTTCTTTATACTGTAGAAAATATTTCTTAATTTTAGTAGTTCGAATGTTAAAAAAAAATAATAACAGATCACAACTAAGCTGTTAAGCACTTGCTATCAAAATATTAAAATATATGTACATATAAAATATAAAACAAAGTGCTTATGTTTCATGTCAAAAAAGTTACAGGGCGGTGCTCTGGCCCACTTTGGTCTGTACTGGTTCCGCTACACCACTGACCATAATAAACTCTGGGCTGAATATACTCATTAAATCTTTGATAATGTTGCTACTCTATAAAAATCTATCCGTTTTATTTGAGAATATTAGTTGTTTTCCGCCGTTTACCTTACTTATTTTTATCGTTTTATAAAATATGCAATTATAATTATCAGTGTATAGTTTGGTTATTTCTACGAAATGCTTCTTTTTCTGGTGGTCGCTTGTTGCTAGTTTTTAGTTTGTGGCACAAAAATTCTTGATTCAGTATTTTTAATCTGAATATTCTGCTCAGTACAATTATCACCCTTATATAAACTGGATCATAGATACAAACAAATTGAGTAGTTCATTATTAAAAGATTATTTTGATATACGTTTACCATTATAATACACAAATTACAGCTTAGATAAGTTAATAGCTTCATTATAGATCTGATATATGAGGAAAATATTTCAAAATATTATCTTGTGTATGAGACCATATAGAAAAAGATACAAAGAAATACTTTCAATTAATTAACAGTATCTCTTAACATTGTGTTTTTTTCGATCGGCAGAATAAAATATAAACTCTATACAAAGTCAAAATTACCAAATTAATTTCCGAATAATTGACCATATGAGATGTATTTTTTTTCTGCTGACTACGATATAAAATATTATACAACAATAAGCTTGTCTCCCCGCTAGCGCAGTTGGTAGCATGCATAATATTCTGGGAAATGCGGGCTCGATTCCCCATCTGCCGGATTTAAAAATCCAAAAATGCAGGACTGGATGCTCATTGGGTTGATCAATTGTCTCACATACAGTTCTCGTGAAAAATGATCTGTCAAGACGTCTTCATATTACAGAGATTTGTATAGTCCACTTTTGGATTGAATATTTTCACACTGTGTGGTTCCATATGCCCTACTATTAGAGCGGACGTGCGCATCGTTTTCCAATCTTCAATGCCGATTTTCACTATTTACTATCATATAATAACGTTTTTTCATAAGCACGTAATATAATAAACAGAGTTTACAAAGATAATGTGTCTAATTGAACGGTATGCAATGTATGCCACTTTCGGAATGGATATCTTCACATTGTGTAGGTCTATATGCTACATTTTGGGAGCGAACATGGTATAAAAAAAAATTTGGGAACTTTTTGTCAATATAAATTTGTGAGCTCATAAACATAAGTTTTTTTTACGTCGTAGGACTTCTTTAAACATACAATACAACTCCGTTAGTATAATTTACTGTTGGATTCCTTAATGATGGTATAAGCACTCACATCAAGATTCAAACACTTTGAATTTTCACATCACAACTCCCCTCAAATCTAAAGCAACGGTAAATCACTATTGCAATAATTCTTTCTTCGACTCACGTGTCAAATCCATTACATACCCAGCGGCTGTTGCATTTACGTCAGCCTGCAATTGAAATGCAGCGTAGTGACTTGACGCCACACCCCCATCCAGGAAGTAAAGAATCTAAGCTTCAACCTTTTCAAAGCAATCAGCAGTGAGTTTTTACAAATGGGGTAAACATTTTTATGATTCAATAGAAAAATCCACTTATAAGGTGTTGGGGTTGACACACGTCGAGTGTATCAAATGGGTGTAGTATTGAAATCACTCTGATACTGCCTAAGTAATTCATAATAATAAACTTACGTTCAAATAATTTTTAAATGATAATATGGTGAAGATATTGAAAAAATCTGTTACTCAAGTCAGCTTATAATCTGATTTGTTATATTTCAAAAATATTTTGGATATTATACTTCAGGAATAGTAGTATGACTTTGAGATAAAAGGTCGGACTATACAGCCTCTGATCAATGACTAAGTGAAGCTGCGACGGTGGATCTGGTTTGGCCACATATTGCGGATGTCTCATGAGAGTCTCAAGCTGACTTGCCTACTCTTTAAGCTGATTGGTTATTGGGGTCTTAGAAAGCCACTGATTAATATATATAGAAGGAATTTGTCTATAGAGTAATATCTATAAACTGTATAATTACAGGATGTAGACATGACCTGGGAGGACGCACGAATACTGGCGGGGGACATGAATTCTTACAGGCAGCATGTGGTGTCCATATGTTCAGGTTAGAAAGCGGATGTGTAAAAAAAGAAGAAGAAAAAACTGATTTACAAGATTGAGAGAAGTAGAATTAATTAAGATGATTTTTCATAAAGTAGCGGATCAATACAGGGGATCAATGATTGCAAGTTTTATTTATAAACTTCCTGAAAAATTCAGTAAATTTTAAAATGTTGAATCTTAAATATGTTATATATAAATAATTGATTGTAAAATCTTGATTGATACATAAAATAAAAACATTTATCGTATATATAATTAAATCGTAACTCATAAATGCATAGTGCTTGCCTACTTAAGAGTATATTTTTAAGAACTTCTACAAAATTTAAAACTTCAATAAACTCTCTTGAATGGTGATTATTTTGCAGTTAACCTAGTTTAACATGAGGCTAAAGATTAGTATTTGCGATAATATTTTATACTTACAATCAAAATTTCCAAAATACATATATTTGTAGAACGTCCATTTACATTATATATATAGACGTACCATTTTTCTACTGGATGTTGTATAGGGGTTTTTTTTAAAATGATATAATTTTTTTAACTTCTATAGTTTTATAAAAGTTAAAATTTATTTTATTCCTTTTTGCAGAAAAAAGCAGGACCGGATGCCCAATTGGGTTGAGGCATTGTATGGCAAGCAATTCTCGTGAAAAATAAGCTGTCAAGACGTTTTCACATTGCAGAGATCCATATGCTCTAGTTTTGGAGTTGACATCTTCACACTGTGTAGACCCATATGTTTAATTTGGGAGCAAATATGGTATACAAAAAAATATCCGCTTTTTTCTTTTTCCGATTTATCTATCGAAGTATAATCATAAGAAGTTCGTTGTGATTAATAAATATTTTAACATTAATTATTGGGATATTTTTAATTTACCTTTTCTTAAAACATTTTAGTATTTTTATTACTAGTTTTCTAGTATTTCATTATATTTTGGAAGAAAGCGTATTTATTTTTGTACATTATGACTATTGAAAATACTATTTTTAATAACCTGAAGGTTACGTCCTTTTTTTATTTCAACAATCGATATGTATACTGTAACCTTGGCCATTAATAATGTATATGGAAGCTATTAAAATTATTTTTTTCTGAAGTTGTTTCAATATTTTTAAAACGATATGAATCTCTCCGATGTTCATCAACTCTCGCTAACAGTGTGTAACAGTTTTTATTATGAATATACTATGTCTATTATATTTCTTTACATGTAGTAAACTTTGAGAAGCCTTTTTATGATACCACTAATTTTTATAAATATATATATATTAGTATTATTATATATTACCTCAAACAATTAACATATAAAGAGATAGTTATAAGCATCTAATTAAACTATTTTATTTTTCATCTTAGTTTTTCATCATTATATTACGTGCATGAGAAATAAAGTTACCAAGAAAGAGCAACTTATGTCTCTAGAGAGAGATAATTATTTCTTGACATCTTTTTAGTGTCGTAATATGAACGATAATTTTTATGTATAAAAAGATGTTTTATTTGTATGTTAAAAAAAAAAATACAGACATATTAAAATGAAAATTTTATTGGTTAAATAAACTACACACATCAGAAATAATATTATGCAACTTTATGCTGTTCCAAATAAATTACTTTTGACATCGGATTTACCAATCGTAGCTTTGTATAATCTAGGCATCTTTTCAATTCTTTTATTGAAAAACTTTTTCAATTCCATACACAAGTTATTTCAGCGGATATTCTGAACATGGGCGTGCTTAAGATTTTGTTTTAGAATAATTCATGAGTGCATCGATGCAGTTCATACCAAGTAAATATGTAAAAGACAGGCAAAGCTCCTAAGGGTTGGTTCATCCCCTAAGGGGGAAATTGTATTCTTTGTGTTTAAAAACATCAGGTGGCGTCACTCCCACACACCCTCGCAAGTTGAGCTATTGTTTTCAAATCAACGTGTTATGTCTGCTGCAAGATCAGTATAAACGTGTCCGATAGAGGGGTGAAAATTTATTTAAATACAAAATTATTTTCTTAAGGCTTACTGGGAATCAGGAAAATTAGCCATCCGGTAATCCGGATCAAGTATTTTTCTTTGTCTTTGAATTGAAGCCTACTGGTTTTTAGATCAAGAAATATATATTATAGCAACACAAAAATAATTCTGTAATTCTTTCAGTTCTAAACAGTTATCTATCATATTATGAAAATTATAACATACAATGATACAATGATATTTGATAAAAATGAATATAGATTTCCTTTGATTGACAACACGTATTTGTTGAATTTTTCAGAAGGACCAAAAATTCTAAAGACTAGATCGCTGTCAGGAGAGTCTTTCACCAGGTAGTGACATTGATTATATCAACTGTGCGAAACGTTTCCCGTTTAAAAACGTAGATCCATAATACTATATGCTACAATATCTCATTCATGAACTCCACAAAATCACCAAATATACATTCATTCATTTATATCATATGTATTTCATTTTGTTTTAATTTATTTGAATTAATATTTTACCATACATATACAATTTACTTTGCGATGTTTAATTATTATTAATTATGAATTTTAACGCATTTTTTCAAACACAGTAATTAATTTCTTCAGTTGATTTTGATTACTTGCTAATAACTTTGTTTTATCACATACAGGCAATTAAATAATTGATAATCAGATTTTTGAATTCACACATTCTGCAGGCACTTAATGTATGTATCAATAACATTTGTAATGATGTAAGTGTAAAAAATTAAAGGAATATCACTGGGCATTAAAAATAGGTTTTAAAAAAGGCCTTATGACTACAAATAATCATAACCCTCTTTACAATGTAATTCGTATCTACAAAGTAAATTTGACTTAAATAATTGATAAGTATAATAACAACAAATTTACCCGAACAGAATTTACAGCCCTTACCGGGAAAATTAAATCTATGAAAATTTTTACAAACATAATAGGATTCCCAATAATTGAGACTTGAAAAATACCCATCAACGAAGTGCGTGCTAGGCGTATTTAGTCGTCAATCGCCGAAGCGAGCGGTCCCTAACGATCAAATTACAAAACAATAGGCTTAATGTCATCGCCATCTATTTAAAGAGGGACGAAAGCTCCCGGCTCAATTGTTTTTCAGCTTTTACTCACTCAGATGGACAATTAATATATCTGGAGGAGCTTTTTCGTTGGTTAGGTACGTCCCTCTATCTCACCCCATTGTGTGGCTCAAATTGAAAATGGACATTTTCTTTTGTTTAAATTCATAATAAAAACTTAAATGGTATTTAAATTATCGCAATTATTAATTTTAAATAATAAAAGAGAAATTATTTTGTATAATGAGGACTTTTATTTATTTATTTTGAATCTTCAATATACCACAAACACTACCTATACATTGTATTCAATGCGGCTGAATTAAGTTTTAAGAATTAATTTAAATATTTATTTTTTTAATTTTTAAAAGTATAATATATTTTATGTAGTTATACTGGAAAGAGCCAACACACGTGCTGCAGATGCTTTTGGAAAGCTCGAATTATAATTATCAAGATGTAACATCAAAAATTTGCATGGCAAACCTTTTTTTTACACTTTTTCTTTATCGACATACACTTATTATGTAGCCGTCATGTCCCACTTCCCGGAATTTTTAATCACTCGCAAGACACTATGCTTCAATCTAGGTAATAACTTTATCAGTTTTTTTATATCATGCTCGCTCCTAACATGAAGCATATGGATCTACACAGTGTGAAGATATCCACTCCGAAAGAGGAGTATATTGATGTCCGCAATGTGAAGACGACTTGACAGATTATTTTTCACGAAAATTGTTTGTCCGAAAATTACTCAACCCGATGGGCAGTACTGCATTCTCAAATTTTAAATATCCGATAGGTGGGGATTTGAACCCGCATTCTTCGGATTGCTAGGCGCACACGTCACCAATTACCCTACCGAGGAGACATCAGTTTACTATGCCAAATAGATCATGAGTATGATACCCGGTAGTCTTTTGAAATGTTGGAATTCCATTAGTTGGAAACCTTCTTCATTTAGTGATTTGCTGGTGATGAGAACAGGGATGTTAGAAAAACAGGCTTTTAATTACATTATATATTATATCGATTGTAGAAAGAAAAACATAACCCTCAGTTTTTTTCAAAAAAATATTTTTGACAGTCATAATGTGTACAGCTTACAGCACATACCATCAAAATAACATAAGCTGAAACTGCCAAATTATTCTCTAAATTTAGCTTTCCATTTTGAAAAAAGGATTGCCAGTAAAGTTTGCGGCCAGACAAAAGCTTTCACCTTATTAATTTTATTATTTTTTAAATAAACTATAACACCAGCTTCTTTTTTACATATTTCAAAGTTTCACCTGTCATATATTTTGACTTTGGTCCAAAATCATTAAATTAACATTTTTTGTGCCTCCTATAAAAAAAATATGTGGGTTACGTGCTTTTTCAATTCCCCTGACGATCTGATAATTTTCATTCAAAAAATATAGCTGGCTGAAAAATGCCTATCGTATTTTTATATACTAACCCAGAACACATTCCCAATGGGTTCACCTAATGAGCATCAATCAATCAATCTATAAAGTTTATAACAATATCTCCATAGAGTGAATAACAAACATAATTCCACTCGGAATGAAAAAGAGATCCATTATATTTGTCTATTTTTATTTCCATGTTTGTAAATCTTTTCTCTTCAAATAAACATTTGACCTATTTTATAATATGTTTCATATTATTATAAGACTTTATTATTAATAAACAAGAATTAATTTTAATGTGCTTCCTTGAATTTACCATTTTATTTGATTTTCTTGAAGATTTTCTTATTAAATAACCCAGTCAAATCAGTAATTTTGAAAGGTTGCATGTATATAATTATTATGACATGACATGAGCTTGCATGTTATAGAAAATATCATGTCTTTAAAAGGGGTAAGTAAGGCATAAAATATTTACGGGTAGTCACTGGACTTTTCCTAGCATCGTTTGTAAATATTTTGAAGAAAATTTGTAGAAAAGCTTTACAATGTATATTCCGTAAATATGATCTGTTATTTTTTCATTATTTTATAAACATTATTTTGGATGATAACACAAAAGAATTACCTCGAAAATGTGTTCAATAATTGAAATAATTACATAAATAACAGTGCACCGTACATTTTGGCTGTTTTGATTTCACTATGCAACATTATGCACAATTTGGTTTAATCACTAGTTCAAAATTCTAACATTTGACCCAGCTATGTTAAAATATGCTCTTTGGTAGAGCAAAGCTTTAAAGCACACTTGTTTTTCTCAGTTTCTGTAAAATCACTAAATGTGCCGTACTGCGTTATTTGAGTAAGGTCTTCAATTATGTACTTGAGGTTATTTTTTCTAACTCTTATAAATATTCTATAAAATACTGTATTTATATTATTAAACAGTAGTTCAAGTGTAAAATTTCAATTTCAACTTATTTGAATCATCTTTTAACTAGGTTTTGTCTTATGGTATCTACCAGTTAAATATACACATAACATAGCTATTTAAAAAGATATTAATAACACATCAAAATTATGAGCTTATTCTTATAAGTATTAATGGAAAATATTAATACTATTGCTTTCGTTGCTAGATTGATAACTACGTGAGCTTTATCACAAAAGCTTGCCAGTGGAAATTCGGTAGTTTCATAAATCATTTTTTTGAATACAAAAAAAAACACAACTCGATGTCAGCAAAATTTTATGATAACTATTTTTCACAAAAACAATCCGAATGTGATATATAAAATACGTATCTCTGTCATTGTAGTAAGAGTTGAAATTAAATGTAATAATTTTATCATGTCTACTCCGAAAGTGGACCATATGCATTTACACAGTATGAAGATATCCACTTTGAAATGAATCTTTGAAATGTGGTTACGTCTTGATAGATTTCTTTTAACAAATTTGCTATCAGTCAATTGTTCAAGACATTATGTATTCAATTCTGCATCTTACAATTTAAAAAAAATACCACTGTCGAGCTTTAAGCTTACACATCTAGTTTCAAAGTACGTATACTAACCTTTTGATTTTTAGTAGACGTCTACATATTTTTATAGAAATCAATATATATTTTAATAAAATATTAGGAAGTATTTTACTTCACTCAATTGCGTCAAATAAAAATATTGCTTATAGTTTGTATTCGATATCGTTTCTCTTTTCGATATTTTCTTGTCGGAATAGCTGTAATATCAATTATATGATATAAAGTAAAATTTCTATAGAATTTCCTATAATATGATATCTCCCTAATAATTTGTCATCACATTCTGGAAAATACAAGACGTCTGTCGAATCCGTCATGGTTGTATAAAGCTCCAACACACCACCGTATTTGTATGATGTTTGTCTAGATCAATGGCTGTATACTTCGGACAATGCTAGTCCAGGGGCTGGCTAATTGATTGAGATGTCGTTGACGTGCCTTCTCGCGTTCATCGGGTCAACAACTCGTGGCTCAATTTGCACGTGTACTCTATCTGCTCTGTGACGTTTATTTGATAGTCCGTTAATTGGTTTGTGCACAGATTTTAATGGCCGATAACTGGGGTGACAGATTAAATTTAAACACTTCAATTATTAATTTATCATACCGTATAACATTTAGTACTTTATCGATATTTGATAATATTTTATATCACAAATATGAACACAGTATTTATTTAGTATTTAGTATAGAGGAATTTTTATTTAAAGAAAGCGCTCAAAGAAAACTTTTGTTTTGATTCTGTGTGAAAAAAATAATTTAAAAGTTTAAGTGATGGCAGAATTTAAATGAAACATAAAATTATTTAAAATTTTGTGACTTTCCATATCGACTATGGAAAATAAAAAGGACGAAACTACAAAGCACAAATTTTACAGGAGACACAAAAAACGTTCATTTGATGATTTTAAGCGAAAAAAAAGCATTTCATAGAAACAAACTTGAAGTGCATGAAGATTAAAACTGGTATTTTATTCAATCAAATTATAAATAATCTTATTTAATAAATTATTTAAGAAAAACCAATAAAATCGATTAGGTAGTAGCTGTTTTTCCTGGTCGTAAATTGTACTGTTCATCATTTTTTGAAACGTGAAAGCTAAATTTAGACACTTATTTGGTATTTTCAGTTTACATCCTTTTGATTAAACGTGTATTAAGTTGTATACAGTCAGACTATGGAATAAAAGTTATTTTATAAAAAATTATGGCTACGTCCTTTTCATTTTCCACAGTCGATATTAATTATTATTTGAAATTCAGATGTGTTCAAATCCCGCTAAAATTTAAGGTGTCGAGTGCTATAAAAAAATTTCTGACTTAGCTTAGATTCATACTTGATAAAAAGATAATTCCAAATTATTAAATTCTGAATTATTTAAAACTGGTAAACTTCCATATGTGAGATCAC
>JAGVSQ010005635.1:0-17428 GCA_022683975.1 Rhyacophila evoluta
GGTCGCTAACAGTGACCTCACATATGGAAGTTTACCAGTTTTAAATAATTTAGAAGTATATTTTTTTCCATTGTTTATTGAAAAAAACAAAGGATATAATTGAACATCGATATTTTTTTGGAACGCATACACCATTTTTTTATGAACTTCAAGCCCTGAAGTTTGAGTATTTAAATAATCAAATATTGCAAATTTCGTTTCCAAGAATGGTCTCAAGATCAAAGATAACAAGCGTCTTCAAGAGAACTGTGTGCTCTTAAAACACTAATATGTTTTTAAATAATTTGATAATTGACCGATCTGACTTAATATAAATAACATAGTCTATGATTTTAGTGGCAATGCAAGAAAAATGTACATAGATCTAGACACTTTTATAATTAGTTTCTGCAGATTCAAGGTATTTTTAGAGTTATTTTAGTCCTTACCGTCATAAATTTACGATCGATACATCTTATATACAAGAACCTAGGGTGCTTTTTCGTAAAAGCAATAAGAACAAACCTGAAAATGTAAAACAACGGAGCTTTTTTGAAACGTCATTCATTCTGTAATTCTATACCGTGAATTCATTTGCATATATATTTGCCGGAGAGAAACATTCATTATATTTATTACAAACTCCAATAAAGCTTTAGCGAGTATTGTGGAAGTTTACGAATTTCAAAATAGTTCGCGTATGAAATCAATTTTCATTGAGAATTATTATCAAGTAGATGGCATAAATTATAATATTTGTAATATACTTCGAAGCGTATACATATTACAGAACAAACCCTCTTGTAATTAAATACTTAGCGTTTCATATTAATTTATATGATAAATTTACATACAGGCAAGTTTTCGTTCAATATAAATAAGGAAAATCAATATATCGACGGCTATAAGTTGACAACACGTATCACACATATTAAATTGTTCAGGATTGCTTACATAGTGTTATACTACAAAACGCATTATTCTTCTACATACCATCTGCGGGCTATTTTATCAGATATTTTATTATCAGCCTGTAATTTCAAACTTGTTTTACACGGACTTAATTTTTGCCGGAAATAAATACTAGTTCCCTGTCCAAATGAAAATGTTTTTCTGATGACGTTACCACCATTATGCATATATCCTGTCTCCCACTCGACTTCAGGTGATACTACTCTATCGTGCTAACATCAATAATGGCCATAATATAACAATACGTATCACACATTTGTTAAATAGTTTGAAGGACCTAAAAACCTAATAAAAAAGAAGTATTTGGAGTAAAATAATGTTTATTTATAATACGTATCTCATTTCCATTAATTTCTTAATACTCATTTTTATAAGGTTCTTTGGTCCTCTTGAATTATTCAACAAATGTATGATGCGTGCTGTCAACTTATGGCCATCGATATTTTATTTCAGTGTAGAATTATATAAAGAAAACTCATCGAGTTCAGAAAATATTTGAACGAATATACTTTCACAAAATACTCATTTAATGTTCTGCTCAGAATTTATACAAACATCCAACTGTATACTGAAAAGTAATAAATACTAGTCAATGAACATCTTTTTATTCGAAGCCGTATTTTTAATACGAGTATGCAAATATTGTAAGTAAGTTTTTTCAAAGTATCAATGATTTATTCTACATCTTTATGAATCAAAATATAAATAATGATTTTATCAATAAAAAATACACTTAGAAAGATTAAAACGTTTTTGTTATCAAAATTAAATTTAATAAAATGAATGGTTGAAGAAATACAGTAAGATTTAATTGGATTTCATTGTTGTATATGTATGGTAAGGTACTTATACTTTTAAAAAAACTAAAACATTTTCTCGATTCGCTGAAAATAGAAAAAGGGTACTAAGTCCTATCATTGTATTCGTTTTAAAAATAAAAATCACAGAGTTAAAACATCTTTCTCGTTAACTTGTATGAGTCTATTAAATTTTGGTATTAAAAATATTGCCTTTCGGCATTACCAGACTATGTATTTACACAGAATGTTTTCACGATAGCCGATAGGTTAGCTTGCGCTGAGCCGGAGATTGTGAGTTCGACTCCCACAGCTGCTGGACTGTCTGACCAATGGATGCCGATCACATCCTCTGGGAGTGTCCTCATATGTCGGTTGAAAAGGAAGAGCTTCTCAAGTCGGTTTGACCACTTGTCGAACCGGTCGGCCATTGCGACTTGATTTCTACGAAAGATAATTTTCTAGCTTGTAATTGCAAAATCTTACGGCAAACAAGAAGGTCTCTTCTCTACAGGGCTAGATATTAACAGGGTATAATTAGTTAGAGTAAGAATCACGCACACTCTAGTGCACTCCAACCAAGGTCTTAGAAAGATACTCCTGGGACACTTCTTGCACTTATGAAGAGCGCCTTACGTTCGTTACACCACGGTATACGCCCGCATAGCAGGTGTGGAGATGGGGCGGGTGGTGGAGGGAAAAGCAAGTGTATGACTAATGGGTTGCGCAATTGGCTGACAGCCGATTATCGTAAAACGTGTCTTCATTGCAGAGATCCACATACTTCACTTTCGGATTGGACATTTTCACAGTGCGTAGATCAGCGCCTTTTTCATACAATGCGCCAATTTTTTCATATACAAGTTCAGATGCACCATAAAACTTAAGTAAATTTTCTAACTTGTTAGTTCATGACTGCGATTATAACATAGTTGAGCATACAGAGCATACAGTGTGAAGGTATCCATCTCGGAAGTGGAGTATATAGATCTCCGCAATATGAAGATATCTTGACGGAATTGTTGGTCAGACAATTGCTCAACCTAATGGGCACCCAGTCCTGCATTTCTGGATTTTTTTACAAATCCGGTCGATGTGGTAATTGAACCCGCGTTCGTCTGATTCCTAGGCGCACACGCTAACCACTACGCTACCGGGGAGGCTAAAGGGGTTGGTAAATATAATAGGCTTCTTTCATCAGGCAGTTGATTTTCCTGCTCTAAAAAAATATTAACAGCATTTTACAATTTCCAAAATCTATTCAAAACCCACCTGCAATGCGCCATAGGTTGGCCACTCCTGGTGTTGATAAATATGCTCTACTCTAAGAGCGGACGTTACAAAAAATAATCAACTGAAACTTGAAGGAAGTCTGAAATGACTTTGCTTAGTAAATTTTTTTTCAGCGAATTTTATATTTTTTTTATTTAAAACATTTCAGTTTAAAACAGACATTTTAGTCTATATGTAGAACTGTTTAAATATTTGTAATAATTTCAAACGAAATTAAAATTTCCTGTGTATTTAACTTTTTGACAAAATAAAAAATAATGTCTACGATGAAAAAAATCGCAAGTGTCAATAACGATCATATCGCTGTAAATGATACGACGTTTTATTTTACTGAGAAATGTTCAAAAGGGTTTTTATTTCGCTGAGAAAAGTTTACACAGAGCTCTCTTACTTATTTGAAAATAATTTGATTCCGATGAATACAGTTCTGCTAACTTTCAGTCCCTTGCCATAAAAATTTACAACAGCATAATGGAAAACGATAATCAGTCTGGTTTGGTGAATCTGAAGTCTGGAGTTTTTAATAATTTCTCTCCATTTCTCTCTCTGATATTTTACGATTAAGAGATTTTTTCATCATATTTCAACTTTGATAATAATATTTTTATGTGGAAATTTTTCTCAGAATTGATAAAATAAGTACTTACAGAAAGTGTATGATTTACAATAATTTTCGGGTAATCGTAATAGTGTGATAGGATCTAGAACTTTCAGAGAAAATAAGAGCTTTTTGAAACCACTTTATCCTAATTCAAAATTTTTATAAAGAGTTTATAAAGCATTGGCTTTAATACCCAGCTTTATCTGGGATAATTTCAAATTCATTCTTTATTCATATTAATTTTATTCATACAGTTAGTTGCGAATGAATTTCAATACTTGGCGGCGTACAATTTTTTTAGTCTCCGGTTGATCTTCGATGATGGTATTGAAAGTTGAAAGTAAAACAGTTGGCCTAAAAATGGTAATCCAAATAATATAGAAAAACTTCATAATACAGATGTTTACTTTTTAAGAGGAGTTATTGTGACAGACAGAGAGATATATTTTACTGTTTTATGATATAGATGAATATCATGAATGATATTAAATTTATCAAATATGTTGGTGCAAAAATAATATATTATTTAAATGTCACTTTAATGCAATAAAGATTTTAAGTAGAAATCTCCGAACCTCCTTCAGTCTAAAAAAACTGTAAGCTGTACATCGAATCAATATTTATTGTGGATTACTTTGTAAAATATATTTGAAATACCTTGGTGCATCGTTGATGAGAGCGAGTTTTCCAAAGTCATCCCCTTCGTGAAGAGTGGTGACGGTTCCTTTTCCATGGATGACGACGTCCACAGATCCTCGAACGATTATGTACCAAGAACGGCCTTCGTCTCCTTGATGAAACACTGTTGAAAATAAATCAGACAATTACACCTGTTGAATGTGTAACCTTTTATTTTTTTAAACTAATTTTTTATTAGTATAGTCCTGGCTCAAGAATTATGTTATTTAAACTATTTGCTTTCCCTTCTAAATCCGTAATCACGCTCCGTGGATATTCGATAAACCAATCCAAGTGATGATATTGATAGTGGTGTAATTATACATTAAAATAAACAAAGTTTTTATTAACGCTTGCTTTCTTTCCCACCAACCACCAATATGTCGTATACCGTGACGTAACAAACGTGAGCCGCTCTGTATAGTGCAGTTCTCCAAAACCTTGAATGCTGTGCACTACAGTATATATGATTCCTGTTCTATTTAGCCGCGTTAATATCAAACACAATGCCACTTCCTTGTAAAGCTAGAAAATTATTATTTGTAAAAACCATGTCACAATGGCCGACCGATCCGACAAATGATCGAACTGACTTCAGAAACTCTTCCCTTTCAACCGACACACGAGCATACTAACTGTCAACATATATTTCTCTTAAAGCCTATATGATGTTTTTAAAAATCTTAGAATTCTAGCGCAAAATCCTACCATTTTCAAAAACTTCTGATTAAAAACAATAAATTATTATTAAGCATACTAAATAAGAATCTAAGTTTTACA
The DNA here is from genome assembly GCA_022683975.1 of Rhyacophila evoluta. NCBI lineage: Eukaryota > Metazoa > Arthropoda > Insecta > Trichoptera > Rhyacophilidae > Rhyacophila > Rhyacophila evoluta. The sequence goes on from JAGVSQ010005635.1 coordinate 5,101, forward strand.
TTAATTATGCGTAATATTAGAAAAATAAAGCTAAAAGCAAAGATTGTTGTTAGCATTTCTCTCTGTTATCAAGATCAACATATACAATAGTTATTCAGCAATCAAGAGGTTAAAACTCATTTGTCCTCATTGCTCATTTATTTCTCACTAGCAACGCTTAATATTATAAGATATTTTAATAAAATATTTCTATTAAGAAATTTATAGCTAATGACTAAAAAAACGTACAATAGAATTGGTAGAAAGAAGTATACGTTGGAATATAAACGATTTAGCTTTTAAAATACGATTTAAAATACTGGGTGATTATAAAATCGATATGAAATTAAAATCGTAATAAAAAACAACTATTAAGGCTATTTTTTGCTTTCTAAGTATTGGATTTCTGTACCGTAGAATAAATCATACATAACAACTGTAATGGCCATTATCAAAATGTGTTGCGACTTATGCGCGGTGAGCGAAAGAAATATACAAAATGTCTCTAGTATTTTAAATGAGGCACTTCCAATTCTTTTAATAAAATATGATTTTTTTATGTCAGATGGGCATGGATGCAGCAATAAAAACCTGGAAGGTCAGGTAGAACATGTCGACTAAATGTAGGTAGATATATAATATATATTTTTTTCAAATATTAAATGGCGCATGGAGATAACCAATCTGAATCCACACCACTTCGGTAGAGAATTTATTAAAAGCCACAGTAGTTTTGCAGCCAAGCTTTTTCAGTTCGGTCTTCTTAGTCCTTAGACTATCTAACACATGATGTTAACATGGCTAATATTGGTATATGTGTTCCTAATAACTAACTGAGAAATCGATTACATCAGATGTTTATTATCCAACGCGTAAAACTAACCTGCTATTAGTCATGCCAATGCGAAGAGCAATGATGATGCTTAACGAGATTACCTTGGATATTGATGTCTTTCACCTGTGTAAGAGTGAGTTTAGATGGACGCTGCTGTATACATTTTCAGAATAAGATAGTCTTATTTTCTTGGTAGATTCTATTTCTTTTCTTTCCAATACTATTTTTACTTTTATTTGCAATTATTTTTAAAATTTCACTTCGTTTACATGTGTCATTTTTTTTAAATTCCTGATACTTTTTGTTTTAACACTATGTTGTCTTGTAAATTCTCTAAACTAATAATTTGTAATATTTACGATACGTAAAACATACCATAAATAAATCCATGAATTATACGTATCAGCAATAGCTACTCAAGTCGAAGCAACCAGCTTCTGGTCCTATCGGCTATCCGTCATGGTTTCCACACAAATAAGGTTTCCAAATTATAATCTATTTCTAATACTATACATCGGTTGATACATAGGTGATTGTAATGTTGATTTAATAAGATAGTTTATATATTTAGTGGAATTCGTAAATATAGTAGAATTTAATGCTAGACAATATTCTGAAAAAAATAACCATCAAAATGAGAAAAGAAATAAATAAAATAGTTGTTTATTTTTCTCTCTTAATGGCATTTATTTATTATTAGAAAAGCATCGCCAGAGACTCCCACGCCGATTTCGCTTTATTAAAAAGTCAACAATTTTAATCAAACTTTGAATGGCTGCCCCGTGGCACGGTGATTATAAAAGTTGAAGAAAAATAAAAGAATATTGTGATATTTTAAGTATATTTGTGCAAGTAATGAACTCTTAGTTCGCTAGTAAAATTAATATGATTCGAAAGGTTGCCGTGTGGAATGAAAGTTTAATTATTTTTACAAAGCTATTTACGACGAAGAAGCTTTTTCGCGGTAAACTTAAAATGATCGTATAGTAAATATGGTGGAATAATAAAGCTTTGACTAGTCTTGTGTATATTTATAGAGTATTTAAGTTATCAAATAGTCAGTGACGAAAAATCAGTCACCTACCAATGATGAAAATGATAAATTTCGTTTACATTTTATTTGGCATATTTATTTGGAAAGTGGATCATATTAATCTCAACAAATAATGCAAACGGATCTCCGCACTGTCAAGACTAATTTTTACATATTTTTCCACGAGAATTGACTATCAAGGAAATGACTAACCTATTGGACATCGTGTTTTGTACCTTTTAATTTTTAGAAATCCTGCAGCTATTGGAATCAAACCCGTGATCTACGGCCACGAAGCGCGCACGCTAACCTCTCGGCTATCGGAGATAACAAGTTAAATTCATTATGTAAATAGCTGTTAAACTTAGTTATTATTATTGTGATAGAATGCGGTTAACACTCGCCTTACTGTCTTTTTAGATACGTCGATGGCTCCCGAGTGTCGAGATGAAATGTATGTTTTAAATTCAAATTATACAAAATATACTACATCAGTTATTGTGATTGGCTATAAATATTATTTTCTCATGTATCAAATGACAAATAACGTAAAATCAGTGCAATAAAAGAGAAACAAAAGAGACGACATATCCAGGCGGATATCATTTACGAACTGATCTAACCACATTGAATATTCCATATCTTCCCCTCTGAGACGTACGACATCATTCATATACGTGACAGACACAACCGGTACACACATACCAACGTAATTTGATACACACACGTACACTGCGGTCATAGATTTAATACGAAATAATTAATTCACTACCAGATAATATAAGACTGAATGTAAAAAATACGAATATAAGCGATTTCAATATTTTTATCTCTTACAGCGGAACGTATTTTGTTGGTACTATCTTTTTTATATGTCTTCTTTTTTATCTATTTCCAAACTTTGCAATCTTCTCGTTTTTTTGTGCCGTAGCTCTTCCAAATTTATCCTGAAGATAATATTTAGCGATCTTCAAGAATAGTGATACCCATTTGAATTCAAGTAGAGACATAATAAATTGGGATCAACATCATGTAAAACAGCATTTTTTGAGCTTGGGTCGACCGTTGATAATGGTTACATAGAACACCATAATAGTTATGAACTCTAGATGACTGAATATACACAAAATATCTAGACCAACCAAGCACAACATTTGTAACACAGATATGCTTATTCAATACGTTTATTATAATGGTGTAAGCTTATGTAAGTGATGATCATCCATGACACATAACAAAGGTTTACAATAACTGAGCTTTGCGAATAGATGCTTAAAATTACTGAATTGATGAAGGTAACAACGATCAATGATATTGATGGATGCTGGATATGCCTGTCATAGTTTGAAGCTTTGATTTACTTTCAAGATAATATACAAAGGGATGAAAAGCTTAAAGCACGTTGTATATTCTAATATTAGAGTCTAATAAATGTCATGTTTACTCACCAGATGTGTATACGTGTGTTCATAAAATACCTTTGCCCAGGCCTCGGAGGTGAAGTAAAGATTTTTTTACAAAATTTAATGGAGAGTATTTACGTTTTCAACTGTGAAATAAAAGCGCGCAAAATCATTTCCTTTGTGTTCAAAAGCGCGCGGAAAGCGGTAGACGATTCATAATAAATGCAAAACTAATATAATTTTAACCCGCTTCGCCGAAATTTAATATTTACTTTTCCGTCCGCGAAATGATGAAAGGGGTATTTTTACGTCGTTTTTTACGCGGGCTCCCATTTTAAATGTAGTGCCATAAAAGTAACTTTTATTTTAATAAGACGCGAATAAAATGCTTATTTGCAACCGAAACTAGCCGCTTTCTTAATGTGTTTGATAAGAAAACCGCGATTTTTTCGCGGAAAAATTATATTAACATTATAACACATTGTAAATCACAGAATATTTGAATATTTTGCTTATAATAATAATGAAAACACAGTAAAACTTTGAATCACGAGTATTTTGTAAGATGAATAAAGAAATTTATCAGTTTCAACTTGATAATCGAGCGCGTTCTTGCAATACGAGCTTTTTTGAAAAAAGATGATAAAAAGAACCTACACACTACACAAGAATAGAACGAATTGCCTGCTCATAAAGTATTAACGAAAGCGGTGAATTCAAAATCAAACTACTGCTCATATATAATTTTATAAACTAAGTCTCTGGGTTAGCGTAGAGATTAGCGTACGCTCCTAGCAATCCGGGGAATGGGGGTTCGATTCCCACATCTGTCGGATTTGAAAAAAATCCAAAAATGCAGGTCTGGATGCCTATTGGATTGAGCAATTGTCTGACAAACAAATCTCGTAAAAAAATAATCAAAACATCTTCATACTGTGGAGATCCGTATACTTCACTTTTGGAATGAACATCTTCACATATATTTATCTATCTTGTCAAAAATACCTGAAAAATAAATATTGGTACAATCTTGTTGTCCTTTAAATACTATTTTTCAATGTGTGTAGTCCATTTGGTTTAAAAATAGTGACAGCCCTGTGTGAAGAGGCGTCCTTGAAATTAGCAACGCAACTAATGAGACGTATACTCACAGACAGTGCTCGGCAGTGGATGTGCTTCAAAGACTATGGCGGCGCACAGTTCTCGCTTGACGGACGTGGAGAGGTGCGAGAGGGCTGGCACTCGGAGTAATTCTTCGTACACCGCTTCCAGCTCGTCGGCCGTGCGTTCATGGCTCCTTTGAGGAAATTATTAGAACGGAAAATGTACAATTAACAATGTCGCCATAGTGAATATAACAATTAAATAATGTGTTCTGTCTGTTACTACCACGCAGTTGTTCAGTTAATATAATTTCATAGAATACTATGATATTCAGTTTGTTTATTTCATACAAATGTATCCAAAAGAAGTAGACTGATAAATGATGAATAAATAAAAAAGATGTTACACTTGCATTCTTATACAACTGAACACTGAGAAAATTGTGGAATTGAAAACATGAATTTACGTAATTATAGTATGGATTCAAATATTTTATTAAACATAATTGTACCCTCATTTTGTATGCATTTTTCTATGTGTGCATTTGTATGTGTAAAAATATTTTATACGCAATTTTTTTGATTGAATTTGTCCCGAAATTACAAGGTTGCTATTCCAACAGCTAAATAAGTATATGAACGTATTATTTCATTGCTAAAACCCACTATTCGTCTGTGTATACTAAGTTTTCACTTGATCCAATTATATTCTTTATGTCAATTGTGTCGTTTTATATAATAAAAAATAAATTTTATCGATTTCAAACACCACACCATTATTAAAACTATACTAATCAAAAAACTTAAACAATATCCGTTTGAAAAGTAGAACATATGGATATATTTATACATAGTTTATGATTGGTCTTAACAGCTTCTCGTGGATTGGTTGTTAAATTTATTAACATTGAGATGACCAATGTATGAAAAACTTATGTAATTATAATTCATGCCTACATCTATCCTGTTCTGCTAAATAAGAACACAATATCTACATAGAGAGTTACACACAAGCTATTGTGTTTTTACTTAGAAGGGCAGAATTTTCATAACAGTTTCATATTATGTAAATATAAAATCGATAGTTTTATCTGACTTCTGTAAAAAAATATTCTATCATATTGGTATTGAGTCAATTTATAAGTTACTAATAATAAAAATTAGAATTTATAGCGTGGGCATCAACTGAAATGACTAAATTTTCTTATAACGTACAAGAAAGCTATTTTAACGAATAGATATGATATTTATGTTAAGGTTATAGAATACGTAATTTTAATTTGAAAATATCTTCAGTTATTTCGTAAGTATATCAAATTAATTACTCAGTATTATATGTTCAACAGTAATTAATCTCGAAAATATAATTGATGAATCGATGATGATTATATATAATGAACATACAGAAAATCATAAAAGTTCACAGAGCATTATACAAAATTGTCATTTAGAAAAAGATGGCTAATTTGCAGGGTCATAAAAAAAGGTTCAATTTTTCTAATTCAATCGAGAATATTTTCAATAGATACTTGATAAAGATCCAATAAACGCTTTTGACAAGAACAGTACGAAATTGATTGAGACAGTAACCGTTTATTTTTATTTCACAATTTCACAATTTCACAGACTGAACATAAACGCTATCACGATTTAGAAAGAGCTTTCAAAAAATCAATAAGAATTTGTGTCAAGATGACATTAGCCGTAATGGTTTAAGCTGCAAGCTTTTACTGAAGCCTATCAACTTAAATATGAAAATAATTCAGCGTATAACATAACGTAGGTTTCATTTTGTAAATAGATACACGAAAATAAAAAATAAGCTCTTGTGAAAATAAATATGAAAACTGCTGTGATATATTAATAATTTATTTATGTTAAATAAGTTTAATTGAATAATTATAAAATAAATCACATGTTTTCATTTTTATATTGTCATTCAAAATTCTGATTACATCCATATTGGAAAGATGGTATTTAGAAAAGTCGACGCTATCAACAAAGGACTTGAATGAAGGTTATTGCTTAGTCACTTCACCATCCTTCAGCTTAAACAGTGTTGTCTATCTTCTTAGAGAGTTCGTATCGTATTTTCACTGGAAATTATTTTCTTGGTATGTCTTATTTTAAAATCATACTTTAAAATTATGATATGGAATATTTTCGGGGAAAGACGGTATCTATGTATATATGCATGCATGTATGTATGTGTGTACGCACGTACGTATGTATGCTGTATGTATGTATGTATGTATGAATGATGTGTTTATATGTGTGCATTAATTTTAACTTGCCTAAAGTTTTGAATTTCAGTATTATATAAAATATTGCTAACTTAATCTATATATTATGGTATTGTTACAACATTAAAATTGATTATAGCATCGTTTATAAAAAAACGGCATTTATGTTAGAAAAAGCATAATACTTAATCAAAGTTATTATACACGAAACAATCGTCGATACAAATACAATATGAATAAATATTGTGGTATTAGTCATTCATACGTACGGTTTTCTTAATATCATTCGCAGCATTGCATCAGGTCCTCGTTGAAGAAGTGCTCCGAGTGACTCTCGAAGCTGACCCTCAGCGGCCGCTATCTCTTCACTGGAAGGCGTCGGCGGAGGCGGCGTTTCTTCGTCCACTCGGAAGCGATATAAGAAGCACTTGTCTTTGAAAGGCTGCTCTTTCGACACTAAAAATAAATAAATCAATATTTCAAATAAACGAGATGAAATAAAATAACGTATATTTTAAATCATATTTATTTGAAATATAAATATCACGTATCATAATAAAAGGTTATGCTTTAGTGCAATGATTCCCAAACTTTTTCGCTTCGCGGCACCTTTTTTGAATTAGGACTTTCCTACGGTACCCTAAAAGCTCGCGTTACTATTTTTGTTATTTCTTTCCTAAAGCTTTGCGGCACCTCTGTTTCGGCGCACACTTCGGGAATTCCTGATTTATCGTAATACTGTATTAAAGATTAAATGAACAAAACGTTGCCCTAAAGGTAAAACTCACCAACTAACAACACCTTCTTTATAAAATACGTTTGCTTGAAGTTACTTCGTTGTTGGTGAATTAAAAAGTATCCAGTTCTTAATTAAAACATGTTTTTTTCCCCAGATAAGAGTCGATATTACAAAATTGTCAATATATCCTGAGTTTGACAAAAACAAATTTGGTTAATTTATTCATTGAAAACGACTATCTATTTAGAAAAAAATACTGTACAGTTTGATATTTGACTATGTAAATTATGGATGATGAATGCGTTTGCTAATTATAATGTACTTAAAAAATATGATTTTAATTCGTAAAATATGTTAATGAAACTGAGTAAGCCGTGAAAATTATTTCATTCCATGACATCTGCGCAAAAGGCAACCGCTCACATTTATACAAACGCGCACAAAACATTTCCACACGCATGCAACTGCCCACAAAATATAATTGTTATTGTAGTTATACAAGCGGTCGTCCTGTGCGTAGTTATTTAGTTACTAAATCATTCACGTCATAAAAGCATTCGAAATCAACATATTTATTTGTTTGGAAAAAACGAAATATTTACACAGTATTTTTTTAAAAACAAATCTATTTTATACATCGCATGAGAGTTTCCAAGAAGACTTTTGAACATTAAAATTGTTTTATTTAGAATAACCGTCAATCAATAAACTTGTGAAATAACTCCGAACGAATCGAAAGAATCAAAGTGATCCAATTCAAACGATTCGTTCAGAACCTTATCGTGAATTTAAATATATCATAGGAATCCCCATTAAATTGTACATGTTTACTTAGAAAATACTCGGCTTGACAGCCTTTGATTTCTTTTTATATTTCCACATGTGAAACGTAAGCCATTAAATTTTACGATCATGAGTACACATGGGAAGTAAGAAATAAAAATAGCACACCTAGCAAGTAACAGAATTCCGCTTTATCAAACATATACTAAATATAATATTATATACATATCGAGCGTAGAAAAGAAAAGTGACGTAGCCCTATATTTGTTCAAAATATTTTTTCTCGATAATCATAATGTAAACTAACTATCTTAATACACATTCTATCAAATAAATGTAAGCTGTGAATGCCGAATTAGTATCTAAATTCAGTTCTTAACTTTGAAAAAAATATGGCCTATCAAATTTTCGATCAGGTAAAAAGACTTCCACCTCATCAATTTAACTTTTTTTTTGATAATATACTAAATTAATATCAAATTAGGTAAATAAAATTCCAGTTATAGCCGTCACGTATTTTAAGGTTGTGTCTATTTAATATTTTGACTTTGGCCCAAAATCATTACATAATACATTTTTTGTGTCTTCTGTATAATTTTTACTGTGTGGGCTACGTTTTTTTCCCTTTCTACAGTCGATTTGATATTTTTTTCAGTGAACTTCATATATTTTTCTATTTAAAATATTTCAATTCTAAAATAGACATTATTGTAAATGTGTAGCACTGTTAAAATATGTATAATAATTTCAAACGAAGCTTAAATTTCCTATGTACAGATAAAAAAATAATTCTAACACGAAAAAAAAACACAAGTATCAGTAACGATCATATTGCTGTAAATGATAAGACTTTTCACTGAGAAATGTTTTTGTATTTCATGTAAAAAAATTCCGTGTGGGTTAAGTGCTTTTTTTATACAGTCGATATATTATATAAATATAGTAACTACGAAGATATATTGAAATATAGGTTGTTATTAAAAATAATGATTAATTAATTAAGTAATGAACTCTAAGGATGTTATTTTATTAATAAATTTGTAATATTAAGCTTATATTCAATATTCTATGTGAAGACGTTCAAAGAAAATGCTGACCGAATGAAAGTTATGTTAGGAGGATAAGCAATATAATTTTAATTCGATTAATTAATGTCGAAGATTTCAAAGAACAAAAAACTAAATATCATGCTGATTATTCCATATCCAATGTATGGACAGTATTTATCAGCTGACTTTTAGAGTTATAAATACACAAACATAACGAAAGCTTGAAAGGCAGATTTCTTAACTCTTTTTTTGTAAATACTACAGAAGATTGTAAAAACTAATGACTTTTCTATTTATTTTTAGGATTATTTCAATATAAAAAATATCTTCCAAACGATTTATTTGTATAGTTGCATGGAAATGACTTTTGATAGATAAAATAGCGGAGTTATATATTTTTCGATGTAGGTTATAAAGCCCCATGGAGCTCTACAATTTTTTGGTACATTTTTTCGACATATTTAAATGACATGCACATAGCAAGATGCAACAAGATAATATTAATAAATAATTTTCAGTTAAAAGCGGAGCTAGCAACATTTCACTTTAAGCAATCAATACTTTTGTGCATTTTTAGGTCTAAAATCAATAATGAAATATTTTCCATCTAATAGTTTATATATATAAGCTATCGATATGAGAATATACAATTCGATTAATACAAACTATTTTCATATTTTTGATCAAATACAAAATGAGAATTTTTTGATGGCATAAAAAAGCTTTTGGGATATAAAAACAAACCAATTATAATAATACAAAGAAGCTTTTTCATTACTACGAAATCGTTTTTGTAGTTTTTCAATTTAATAATATTTTAAATCGAGTTTGGTAATCATTTATATTTCAATAACAGCTTTTGTTATATTTTATATTTTATGCTAGATTTATGTTTTTTTTTTTATATTGGCGTAACAAATAATAATGATATATTTTTATATTAAACGCTGTTAATTTAATTATAAAGATTTTACATATATTATATGATATTAAAGTATAGTATTTATATCATTGCTTACCATGGCTTATGACTGCTTCTTCCAGCAAAGCTTGCCACATGCCTGCAGCTTGTTGCCGGCCATGGACACTTGGAGATACCCCCATCAACCAGTCAACCAGCTCAGTTCCCGGAGCGCACTTTCTCACCAGCTTCCCCGAAACTTTTCTGTCGCGGAGACACGCTCCTTGCTCACTGACGACCATCGTACGGAGTGCCCAACCGATACGAGACATTGCTGGGCTGGGTGACTAGAAGAAATAAATCAAAGATTGAAATTTTATGTATATAGTAAACCTATTCAAATGAGTACAATTGACATTATATTTTCAAAATTATTAAAATTTCATTTTCCTACTGCTTAAAAGGCAAATTTACTCTTCAACGGTTCAATGTACGAGTACATTGCAGGTTCAAATTCCATGGTCGCTTAAAATTTTTGTAATTCCAAAAATACAGAATTAGCTATTTTTTTTTAAATTTCCTCTCCGAAAGTGGAGTATATGGATATCCGCAATATGAAAACGTCTCTTGATAGATTATTTTTCACAAGAATTGACTGTCAAACAATTTCTCAACCCAATAGGCATCCAGTCTTGCATTTTTGAATAAGATAGATTTGGAAATCGAGCCCGGACATGCGCATTCTAACCTCTACATTACCTTTTTATATTATCAATCTAATATTAGTTTTTTTTTATACCACGTTTGATCTGAAAGTGGAGCATGTGGATCTACACAGTGTGAAGATATTTACTCTAAAATTCAATGAGTCTCCGCAGTGTGAAGAAACCCGCTCACAAAGTGGAGTATATAGATCTCCGCAATGTGAAGACATGTTTTGGCAGATTAATTTTACGAGAATTGGTCGTCAGAAAATTGTTCAATCCAATGGGCGTGAAGTCTTGTATTTTAGATTTTTTACAAATCCGATATATGTGGGAATCAAATCCGCATTTCTTGGACAAAAAATGGACCAAAGAAAAGTTCTCCAATAGGTTGTGAAATCAATTCTCGTAAAAAAAAACATACCGCGAAGATACACATAATCTATTTCTGAATTGAAAGAATCAACGAGTATATATGGTACATACGAAAAATTAAATGTGTATTTACTTTTATTCATAATAACAATTAAACTTAAGATATTTCTCGACTTTTAATTAACATGTCTAAAATGTATAATATATCTTTTTCGGTTTGGCAGAATTAGCTTTGTGGTAAAGAAAACATTACTCGGTTTTAACTTTAAATACTGGTAAATTGTTGTCATTTCTCTTAAGAAAGCTCATCTAGTAGTTATTTACTTCGTGCGACAAAAGTTTTCAACTATGTGCTTTCGGAACTTAATTTAAAACGATATTTATAGTTTGCTTACTAAGTTATAATATTCAAATATTGTTAATGACTGAATCTAAAGTCGATTTTCTGTTATCTTTCTACTGTTGACCAAAAACTGAACTAAATTACCTAGATAAGTATAATTAACATTTCACATTTTTTTTTTTACATTAGACTAGTGGTTCCCAGCAGAAGTATCGCCCAAGGGTAGGCGTTTAAGAGATCTAATAGGCCGTTCTAGTCTAAGACAAATTTAAGATGTTCTGAAGACCTCCTGTCGCCTCTCTGGGTAATACTAGTTTAATGAGCAAAAAAAACAACCTTGAGTTGAAGGTTTCGTTTTCAGCAAAAAATAAATGATCAAATTAGCTAGTGGGACGGTGAGTAATGTTATTTTTTTTTGAAAAGGTGGTGGGGTGGTATGCCAAGAGAGGTTGGGAACCTGTGTATTAGACAGTTAATAACAAACTCACCATAGTGAGGTAAAAATGATCTTTTATCTAAAGGTAGATTGAAAAAGTTAGAATAACTACAATTTATTTTTTAATAAGACAGTATTTAAATATTTAAAAGCGGAAATAAAAATAGTAAAAGATATTGAGTATTATTCTTAACATTTATAGCCCGATTTGACTGAAATATACATTCTTGATATTGAACTCTGCTTTATCTAATTGGGTTTAACCTATTTAACCTATGGGTTAGTGGTAATTTTTTGTTTTGTTTGTTAGTTAATTCCAATAGATTAGGGATATTTTTTTTATATTGTACTATTAATTTCACTAATGATAGTTACTAATTTAATACTATAAATAGTAAGTTA
>JAGVSQ010005636.1:0-17426 GCA_022683975.1 Rhyacophila evoluta
ACCGTCACTGTGTTGCTGAGTGGTCGCTCTATAGCGTGACCGTAAAGAGGTTAAGGTCTTGGAATAAAACAAATGAAATATTTAAAATATGCTTTAATCATACAATGTTCAAATGATCTATAATGTATAAAATAAAAATCAAGTGCTGATAAAAACAGTGTGTTTCAACAAATTAATATCAAATAATACTGATTTAGCTTAAATAATTTTGTTGAAAAATGAGCATATCTGTAAACCAACCATTACATAATATTAAGAGTAATTTTAATATCACATTGAATACATCTTTATACCATCTTATAAGATTTTTGGAAGACAAATTCCAAAATATATTACTTGTTTATTATTGTACCCAAGAGAGATATCAAAAAAAAAACGGTAGAATATGTTCAATAAGCTCAGTTTTTCAACAATAACTTGGATAAAATACCATCAACCATACAAATCTTATTTTAGCGACCTATTTGTAAAATTGTATTTAATGCGAAAAAAACGTTTCCATTCAAGCTTAAAATAATATACTCTTCAATGGAACAATCATTTGATTGACTACTGGATGAATGTATCTTCTCAGTCCATTATTATGTGTTGCCTTCTATTTTTACACAGCCATATTATTTAATTAGTCCAGAAACATTTCGACTGTGAAACCTTCCTCTTAAATATCACACATGACTGTCCAGAGATTGGGAGAGTTATGCAGCGTGGGAGAAAGCGTTTTGACAAAGGAACTATTGCCAGTAGGAAAATATAAAAATATGCAATGTGATTAAGTGCGCCTCAAAAATGAATTGACATATATCATAGCTCAATGACAAGATAACTGCTGGACATATAATTTTTTTACAATCCCAAAATATATTTGATTCATATTCGTGGATATATAAAATCTAAACTTACAATTTGAAAATTTACTTGGACATACAATAAAATTCGATCACCTGCACTTTTGAAACGTCTATATCAAACGTAGCTTAACCACTTTCATTCATATTTCAAACATCAATTGGAAAAATTTAACGCCATAAAGATAATTTCCAAAAATATAATTTTAGCTTCCTTATAACTTTTTACTTCCAACTCACTTTTAATAGCTATATTCGATGTTTATTGTACGCCCAAAATATGTACATATTATTGATTCATTTATTTAATACATCTCATTATTTCAATAAAATATGCATTATTATAAGTCACTCATACTAAAAGAAATAATAAACAAAATTATTATATTTTTTTTCGATGATATCCCTCCATTTACACACATTCACTTTCACGTGGCTAAAATTTAAAAAATATATCAGTTAATTAGCTGGGACTACACTTATCACCGCAATATAAGAAAGTAAATATGGATTATATGATACACATAGATTTTTGAAACCATTCAAATAACAAAGATAATAAATGCAACTCTAATGACAGGTAATATAACAATACATAAGATCTATAAGAAATTAATTCAACAAATAATGTTAAATTTTTTTGGTATATTTAATTATAGTTTGCTTTATTTATCAAGAAAATTCAAATATTACACTAGTAACATTTTGATAAAATGTAAAGATGTAATGTTAAATAGGGAAACATTTAACATTTTCCTTATTAAATTTAAAAAACTCAATCTTTGAAAAAATTCCATTTGGGATTAATTACTTTTCAATGCTCAAATTATTCTTAAATATTTTTTATTAAAAAAAACATTCACTAAAAAGTTATAAGTTGTTTTTATTTAGAACTTGAGTATCGATAAAATTTTTGATGTGGATGTGGAACAGACCTCTATTAAACCATGTGATCCACAGCTGCATCTAAACGTTTTTCCGCCAATTTCTTATGTAAACGGAGGAATTAATGTATAAATTTATAGACAATAATATATTAAGCAAGTTTTAAAAGTAGTGCCATAAATGTAAGTGAATTGTGCCATGCATTTTTTAAAACAGATTATTATTTTAATATATTTTCCGAGCCAATAATGGTTAATATTTCGGTTACCAACATTACGATACACAACATGCATTTGTAGGATAAATAAGGACCTGTATTTCTGAAGAAATTCTTAAAATGGTCTATTGAAAATAATATGATCGTGCAAATAACAATCTATAGGCAAGCCTTCCAATTAACATGGATAATAAAATATGAAATACCATAACTCTTTAGAATACAATAAGTGAGAAAAAATATTTATCCCTGATACATTTATTGTAACTTTGGTAAGTAAGTGAATTTTTATTCTTCCTTCTTGGGTGCTAAGTGATGCTTGTACATTGTGTACAGAACACCACCAGTTAAGGCTCCGATAACTGTACCCTGAGCGATAACCCGGAACTGCATGAGGTAAACGCTTGTACTCATTGCACCTCGGTCCTTGTACCTGTAAGCTCCATAACCCACGGCTGCAAGCATGCCCGTAATTCCTGAAAGACAGAAAGATATATTTGATTCAGAAAAGTTCAGAGAAAATTCTGTTTTACAGAAATGAAAAAACTGTGATAATCATTGAAGCAAGCGCACAAACTTTGAATGGGACTAATCATCCATCAAAATTCAGGATCAAAAACCTATTTATTATAGAAACACAATTAATTAGTAAATATTAAATTTATCATGTGGTAATTGCCAAACATTCATCTCAATTGAGTTTCAAGCAATTCCCAGTTTTAATTATTTGCTAATAAATAGCGCTCAAATAGGTTTTTATAATTTTTTTAGATATAAGGTGTTGGCAGTCATCAAATGATGTATTTTAGATACTTAAATCAAACTTTGAACTAATCCCAAATTCACCAAGATACTGGTGTCGTCTATATTACGAGGGAAATCTGAAAAGTTTCAAGCCTCAATATTCTGGTCATATAATTGGGCATACTTTGAAAGACACTTTTGAAAATTTCAGCCATGTTGGATGCTCAGTAGTTGTTAAACAATCGTTTATGTCAGTCAATGTTAGTGGTTCTATAAAAATGGAAAAAATCGAATATTGAATCGTCATTAAATTCTTGCATTTGAAAGGCAATACGCATACGCAAATTAAGGCCAAGATCGACACTGTTTATAGGGATTCTGCATCATCATCATCACGTTTGAGACGGCCAAAAAGTACAACCACTACCGATAATATCGGAAAA
Source organism: Rhyacophila evoluta (assembly GCA_022683975.1). Classification (NCBI taxonomy): domain Eukaryota; kingdom Metazoa; phylum Arthropoda; class Insecta; order Trichoptera; family Rhyacophilidae; genus Rhyacophila; species Rhyacophila evoluta. Next base: position 3,135 of record JAGVSQ010005636.1, read on the forward strand.
CTTCACCAAATGGTGCTAGAAAAACGTCAAATCAGGGTTAAAGAGATAGCAGAGGCATCTCGAAAAAACATGCTTGTTATATATTGACTGAAGATTTGGGCACGTAAAAGCTAGCCATGTGTTGGGTTGAAAAATAAAACTGAATTTGAGAAGAAAATACTTGTTTCTGTGTTAGGCTAAAAACTTTTCAGACAACCCTCGTATTGCAATAGCAACAAATCATTTGTACCACATTAATGAAAAAAAAAATATAGCGAAAGAAACTATAAGAACTAACAATAGATATCGTCATAGTAGAAATGGTTTGAATCAAGTCACTGTTAGTTTTGAGAAAAACGCTTTTGAAAGTTTGAAGTTTAATATTTTTTTTACAAATAATTAATATTAATTATTAATTAATAACAAAATGAATGACCTAGTTAATTTCTATTCCATTATTTGAATGAGTCTAACTTAATTTTTTGATGATTGGTGACTTGGTTTGATATGATTATTCTGTGAGAATACTTAATTTAATATGTTTTTCTAAAATGCAGTATTCTAGCAAAAACAATTTATGACACAATTATTTATGAGTAAAAAGAACATTTTGATTTATGGCTACACTGCGTCATCCAATGGAATAACCATATGAGTCATAAATCGATTAGCCTTATCTTAAATAAATATAATTTTTAGAAGTGCAAAGGGATTTCCAGATAAAAATCATAATTGACGTCTGTGGCATCTGCTAGTATTGAGTGTAACTATTTAATATTCACAATAATTAATCATTGTATCAATGTCTCCTGAAGTTTATATAAGGATGGTGGCGGAAAATGATAATATAAATAATTATGATATTTTATAGCTGAAAATTCATAGTAAGCAAACAGTGATTAATTCTGTTATTAAATATATGAAGTAGCTAACTAATTACAAGTAAATATATTAGTGGTTATATGTAAGATATTGTGTTGGATCTCCAGTCCTCCTTACATTCGAGAAAAACCGTTTACTATTTGGCTAATAAAGCATAAATGCTAATTTTAAATAGCTAAATGGTATTTAAAATTAGTGTATAATTATATAGTTATGATATTTGTTACTCATTTAGAATTCAGACGCAATTTTAATTTTTTTGACTATAAATTCTATTTAATATATTACTATATTATTTTTACTATTTTTTACCAAAATTGGAACATATGTGTGGGAAGATATCTGTTCCGATAGTGGAGTATACGAATGGAGTATACAATTTGAAGACATGTCTTGACAGATTATTTTTTACGAGAATCGGTTGTCAAGCAGTTGCTCGACCCAATGGGTATCCAGTTCTATATTTTCGGACTTTTGAAAATTTAGCAAATATAGAAATAGAGCTCGCGTAACCTTTACGCCAGTGCTTCACAACTGCTGTGTCGCGAGAGGACACTGAGAGTGCCCCCAGGCCCAAATTTTGGAAAAAACATCCGAGTGTGCCGTGAAAGATAAGAGGTTATTGAGCATTGCTCTACACTACGGGGGAGAGATCTGATTTATTCTGATGAGGAAGAAAAATACGTATTGGTTTGCATTATGGACTGAAATTGATGACATGGACGAAGATTCCAGAATGATGAGTCTATTAAGAAGCAAGTGTATGCAAGATTAATTAAGATTTTTTTTTACTGAAAGATACATACCCGCAATCATAAATGGTGATTCCTTGGATTTTCTGAGTAGCTTTTCAGTCTGTGTCTCATCATTATATTCGAAAATAGGAGGTGTCATTTTCTCCGCCATTTTATCAGACATCTATTGAATTCCTAAATACAAGCGAAAGAATCAATTTTTTTACTTTCAATGTTTTATTTTATAATTGAGAAAATTTTGTTATATTATATCAATCTTCTTGTTTTATCTTGGCTTTGAGATTTTATTGTTGAAGATCACATTTTTTGTAAAAGTGATTTTCAAAATATCAATGGAGAGATTAGTCTTCCACTTCCACATAGCCATTTCCAGAGGCATCAAAGGTTTTGATGTAGATTGTACTGAGATGTTGTTAAAATCATACGGCAAACCCTCAACTAATGAAGAGCTGTAGGAAATGGATTTCTATCTGATTTAAAAAAATGATATCATTGAACCTGTTTCCGTGCAAAAGTTAAGTGTCAAAATGAATGAAAAAGCCTATGAAATGTACAGGGTTGTAAAAAGAAAACAACAGAGTTATGAGCAAGTGATAAACGGACTTTTTGACAGTTATCAGAAAATTGCAACGCACAACAAAATAACATTATGAGTTATGTGATGTATGACATTTCTTTGTTACTAATGATATTTATTTTATTAATTAATGTTTCTTCAAATTTTTAAATATTTTTTTAAGTCCCCTATTGATCGCCAAATTTCGGTTATCGCAAAAATGTCCAGAGCGTATCCCATGCAATGAACAGTGGTTATCTGTACTAATCAACCATGGTCTTCTTGCAGGGCGTTTCATGTTTATTACGTCATTGTATATGTATGAACAAATATTTAGACATATCGAGCAAGGTGATATGGAGCATATTGATGAAGAAAATAAAAATATGATTTGATGAAAACAACATATGCAGTAATTTTTTAAGTTATATTTTAGTATATGAAACCGGTTTTGTAATGAATGTCTATTATGTATGATATTTATTATTATTTCATTGTTTCCGGTAGTGAAACAATCTATTTTATATAGCGTAGTTGTATTGTTGCATTTTGACATGGCAAGGCAGTATTGTGAAATTCAAAAATTTTCAATAATTATAAATTAAGACGATTGTATAACATGTATTTTAATTCTTCAAATTAACATGAATAATACAGACGCATTCAGTACCTCACAGGGTTTATGACCTTATGATCTTCGCATCCTGAATAGAGCTGTATTCAATTTAATCTAAGATTCTTAATTGTCGATATCTAAATATAAAATTATAATACAAACATTTTCTCTACAGTTATTTGTATCACGCAAGTTTCTCTCATATGTTTAATCAGCTTAAGAAATAATAAGAACTATAATTCAATGACAACCTACCTATTGCGACATTCTTAAATATATCATAATTTTTCAAGGAGTTGTAAAAGCAATAAATTACATATTTCAGTCAATTGTCTTTCCAACTATCTTTTTTAAAAAATTCTGGTAATTGTGACAGAATTAGTACATTCAAACAAAACTTACCGCTTCGCCCGAACCAGTTTGAATTTTGGATTACGTGAGAAACCTCGCGATCGTACTAACTGAGAACGGCTGTCACAATTTATTAATGTTACCATATGAACAAGCCGAAAAATACACAACATTTGAACTAACTCATACAATTATACTTTAAAATAATCATAAATATAGTTTACAACAAGATAATAACATAACAGTCAGAGAAAATTTCCAATAAAGCTAATTTAAGAGATAATTAAAGCATACAATCATGTATTATGTTCTGTAGATTAAAAAAAAAATAATAAAAATATATTATTTATCACTCTCACATATAATAATAATAATAAATGATTTCATTTTTAAATTTGAAACTAAATAGGTATTTGCTTTATGTCAAAATATAATAAGATGACTGAATAAAATTGTGACAAAGATTAAAAGAAAATGGACGTATCGAGAATAAAATTTATGGGCTTAATATTGACTAGCCATAATAATTCAGACGAGTATTCGTTTGATGTTGGCGGGCTTTAGGATATTGTTGAATAACCTTCTTTCGTGTGTAGTTTGAAAATTGACTTCTAGTGAGCAATTTTCTCAAAGTGAGTAGTTTTGTGACATAAAACGTGATAATTAGTTTGTCTTCAATTATATTCTATTTATATTACTAAATATTGATGATATTTCTTCCAGTAATTATCATTATCTTATTCCACCCGTGGAATATTTTGCAATAGTGACCGAAATCAATGTCAAGTTCATTTTGACACTGACATTATTTCATTGGAGCTTATTTTTAGCCACGGATTTGTCATAACTTGGGTGCTAATGAATGAAAGACGTGATTAATATCACGTGAATCTGTGTAACATTGAGAGAATTTAGAAAATTATGGGTATTTCTGCGTTACATAAGCCGTTTTAAATGAAATTTGCTTTCGCATTGCATTTACGTAAGAAATTCGTAGGACTGCATATTTCACAAAAATCATGCGACTTCATTAATCAGCTTAAAATAATAATAAAAAAATAGATTCCTACAAAATATGTAATTATTGCATTACACGTGTATTGTGAAACCATATTAATATTTTCTGATGAAATTTTAAACATCCATAAACCGTCTTTATTGTTATTTATTGTTAATTACGAAAGAACACAACTCTTAATGTATTCTTAATTTAGGATTATTCTACACTGCTAGATGAAGGCCTCTTGACATTAAACAAGTTATTTAGTTTGCAAAACTTGAACGTGTCAGTCAGTCAGTGACGTGTGATAATAATATTCAACCTTGATAAAAAAAATCAGCTGTTCTGTTAAACATTGTTGTCAACCTTTGAAATAATTCCTGTCTATTAATAAATATATCGTTTGATGAAATTTAAAGTGCATATATTTTAGAACACACTAACATGATGGGTGACCATGGTAGCTCTTAATTTTTATGAAATCATTCACTTTGCGATAGTAACATGTAATTTGGGACCTATCTGTATATTTGCATGATAAACAAAAAAAAAATTAACTTCTTGGGTCATAAATAAAAGCTTTTGTTATAAGATATAATATGTGTTATTCTTAATTCGCTGAAGTCGTTTTAAAATTGTGTTTTCCAGTTTCTGTATAGTCAATTTGATTTTTTTTTTGTTATGCATGGAATATATGGTATGACCGATTTTGTTGTATCGGAATTTTTATCAGATAATAAATGTATAATATAATGCATATCAAATTTGAAAATTAACCATATTAAATAAGGTATCCCCGGTAGCCAAGAGGTTAGCGTGCGTGTCTCACATCTGGGAAATGTATCAAGTATCCTAAAAGGGAAAATTATTAACATAACTTTATGAATTTATCTCTAAGATTCCTTTCATTATATGTGTTACGAATTCTTATACTGTCTTTTGTTGATATGGCGTTATCAGTTATAAGGGTTCTATTGATCATGGTCGCTGTTGAACGTAAAGTTTGTAATTGTCTTTGTTAATATGTTTGTTTGTAATATTTCTAAGGTTATTTTTTCCAATGCAATGAAAGAGGGAGTAATACAGGGTAATAAATGATTTACACTGACCATAGATTGAAACTCTTTTTTTTAAGGCTCCCGAAGATGTCTGACAAAATTTTTGAATATGATTACGAAACGCAAGCAGAGAAATTAGCGAGAAAATCAAAAGACTCGCCATTTCTTATAATAGGTATGTATCAATTCTCATCTTACTATGTCAAAAGTAATGGTGCTAGACTCCAAGCGTCCAGTCAAAAATGTATGTTTTAAATTCGAATTATGCAAAATTGGCCACATCAATTATTGTAATTAACAAAGTCATTTTGTTATGTATTAGTAATAAAATAAGTACAAGAAGTGAAAACATAACAAAAGAAAGAGAGACGCAATGTTCCAAAGTAGATACCATTTATAGACTAATCACTGCATTCAACTGCTTACAATGCTGGTTTTCTTTTTCTCTGAGATGTAATGACATCATTTAAATGAGTGATCGATGCTGTCCAACGAACGCAATGTCATCCAATACACACCTGTACATGCTGGTTCTAGATTTAATACAAAATAATTATTATAACTACTTTGAAATCATTTTATTGTGTATTAAAAGTCAAATAACATAAAGTAAATGCGAAAATAATGGCAGAAACCGACGGATCCTTTACTGACTATCTAGTTTTTATGAGGAATATATGAAGTATAAAAATCTAGCAAACTGTATGTTTGGAGAATATGTAAAATTCAAGTATTGGTCATTCAGTTTCCATCACAGGGTAAAAAGCAAGAAATCACTTCCAAATACAATTTTACAGTCCATTGTGCAGTTCTTATGCAGTCCAGTATATTTCTTCTACTCGGAATATCTCCTGAGTGATTTTAAATAATCCTTTGCTTGATTCTCTTTTGTATAAATCACAAGCTGCATCATTGATCAACTTTAATTTAACCACCTTAAAGGCTGAGGCACACTGAGCAAATCTATAGTGGTGACCATCGATTTAGCTGTATACACCCACTCGCCACTCACAGGTTACCAATCGTATCACAGCTGGCTTGTTGCAATTGGTCGGCTATATGTGGTAGGATAACGCATACAGCTAGATTGCTGGTTGCCGCGACAAACTGTGTTCAGTGTGACAGGGCCTTAATATTAATGTGCAGTTGTCTGTTTCTCTTCATAAGAAATTCTATTAGTTTGGGTCACATTACTTGGCTGAGTTGTGTATATAGAATGACTGAGATGGCCGTGGCAAAGAAGCTGGTATTTGTGAAACAGAGACCTTGTGGATTTTGTATATGATACGGTTAGTTCTCGACATACAACCATTCACACTTATGACGAAAATCAAAATAAAAAAGTCTTTTTTTTTGAGTTGGCCAGCAATTGACAACTCGTCAGATATTTCAGTGTATGAATTAAAATTGAGTTTTTTTCAATGTGAAAAGAGTGTGAGATATGAATTCGAATTTTTTGTATAAAATTTTATTTAGTCCAAGGCTTCGGAACGTAACCCCGTAAGTCGAAAACAGACTGTGTTTATTCAAATATTTTGAGTGTTGATAGAAATTGAGGTTCATGTAGAATTGTCAGGCTATGTAGAAGAAAAATATGGTTAAGCACTCAAGATATGGTAAAATGAACTCGTCAATGAATTGCTTTTTTTTTTTTTTTCAGGATTGACTGGTTTGGTGGCGGCGTGTAGTTATGGTGCCTACAAATTCAAAAGCAAAGGACAAATGAGCACGAGTGTCTTTCTTATGCAATTTAGAGTGATAGCTCAGGGCGCTGTAATTGGTTCCCTAACGATTGGCGCCATCTACGGAATGATCGATCGACACTTATTGCATAAGAAGACCGCTTAATAATATGGGTATTTAGGCACTCAATTAAATTAGTTTTTACTAGCTAAAATTTGATTAAATATTTGATTTTCCTCCACCACATCACAATCGATATGAGCTACCTGATGTACTAGCTTATTTTTCTGTATGGGCCGGCCATACTTCCTAATTGATATTATGATAACGAAGCCGTGAATCAATGGCATATAGTCCTTGTTATCATCCTGCGTGTGATACCCTAGGCTAGATTTCCGCAGCAGTTCCTTCCATCTATTTGTATCTGGTACGGTTGATGAATGACCTGTTCAACAGTCTCATCATCTTAATTGACTGAGCCCCATTCGCATCTTCATTCGGTCATTGATTTCAGTAATTAATATTTTCGACTGATGGTGCTCGATGGAAATTGATTTCAGTGTTGTATCTTTTTTATTGTGCCAACATCTAGGATTGGCTCATTGATGAGTTTGAAGATATTGAGGGTTCTTTGTGGGGTAGGTATAGATATCAATAAATCAAGATTACTAAGTAATAACAACCAAATTTAAGAAATTTTTTATTATATTAGTTATTCATAAATTGATCTCGGATGAAAAACAAAAAAATTCTATTATCTACATATATCAATATCAATCATCCATACTTAGAATTATTAAATTTGCAGTAGTATATTCAGGAAGAAATATTTTGTATTTATGAAAACCGTTATTGTTGCCAAGAGATTTATTATTTTTAATCTAAGAATCAACATATACGAAGGAATTCTGTAATTGTTTTTTTTTTATGTAACAGTGTTAAATCAGTTATCCATGGAATATTTTTACCATTTGTTATGGTAAATCACGTCATAATTGTAAATATTTTAATATACTTAATCAATAAATTCAAATGACTAATCATATATTCCATGTTGATTTTCAAATGTTTTACAGTTACTGACTTTTATAGAATCTCTACTTTTTAAATTTATTTAAAGGAGTTTTTTCGTTTTATTGTAAATTCTTCAATTTATTTGAATATAAATTAATATACCAAACAATATCAATAACAATTTTGTTGTAATATCTATCTGTGAAATGATGCAATATAAATGTTTGAAATTTTTGTTTCAAATACTCAGCCATCTCTGTAAGCCCAAAGATTGGTAAGAATTTTTTGAAAAGTAAACCAAATTTTTGTCAATAGCTATTATTAAAATTTTTTATTATTATTTATTAATAGTTTTTTTATAAATTGTGATATAATATTATGCTAATTTTATTGTAATATTGTAAATGATTTGATAAATTTATCAAAAATATAAAGAGTTTTATTGTTAGATAATTTGTTTAATTGTTGTGTAATTGAATGCCATATACAATAAAAAAATAAAATCACCTCTTTAATCAAAAATGAATTATATGAACCTACCTACACAGTATAGTTATTTCTTTCAATATTCTGTGCCCCAAATCTATCTTTGGTATTAAGTGACTATAAGTACATGTAGCCCATTTGCATATAAATAAATAAAAATAATCGTTGAACCAGGTTGATAATTCAACTTGAGGGACATTTTTAGTGCGAGAATGTCTCTTCATCAGGGCTACACATTATACTAATAAGTTTAAGTTAGACAAGGAATCATGCATGTCAGTCAAGGTCTTCGAAAGCTGCTCCTGGTATAATCCTTATATGGGTAACCCCTGTTTGTTTCAAGGGATATATTCTGGACATGGTCACGATAAGTGAAGTTTTGCCATCAGCAGGGAATTTAAAAAAAATATTTTAAAATTCGAGAAAACAGTGTTTTAATAAAGATAAATATTATATGTCTATATGTCATCTTTTACAGCATAGGAGTTTATAACAAAAATATGTAAAGTAAAAACCATTATAGAATATTCATATAAGTACAATAATTAAGCAATAACAGAGGTAGGGAGCAGTTATTATTTATATAGTAATTGTAAAAATATAACAAATGTCCAGGATGAAGCCTTGTAATTTGGAATGCTTCAAGCCGGAATTATTTAATACCTGGAGTATAACAAGTAATATTATACATAAAGAAAAAATAAACTTTTAAACAAGCAATAAATTTGTATTTGGACCAGTATAATTTTCACACTCAACATCTTTTGAAGACATATTTTATGTTCATACAGCTATAATATATACTTATATATATATATATACTTGGATATAAAGACTGCAATAACTATTACAAGATGATGGTTGCAATGAACAGTGTAGGTGGACTTTAATTATTAGAGTATTATAGTCAAGTTCAGTGCTCCGTAACCGCTGTAGAAGATGCTAGGTGTGCCGTGGCGCATTTCTTCAATATCAGGTGTGCCCCATATTTTTTTAAAACTCCAAGCAGATTAAAAATGCATCAGTGTCTACTCAAGTAGTTGCTTTATATTTGACAATCCTTAAATTTATTTCGATATCTATATTCTAGAAACAGTAACTTTAGACATTTCTGAGTAACATTAGAATATGTGTTAATAACGAGCATTTATATTAGAAACATTAGTGTCGATAGTGATAATTATTATAATAATAATTTGAGATAGAAAATGGCACAATTTTTCAAGTATGATATCTAGACATTGACACATTTATATCCAAGTATGTACTTAACATTGTAGTGTATTCTAAATTTACAAAAATACAAATGTTTTGATATAATAAGCACACAATAATCACAGGCGATTTGAATTGTTCCATGAATTTAATTATCTATGATAAAGCACCCTTTAATTATATAACAATGATTGCATCTTATTTTAAGCATTTCAGCGTTTAATTATCAATATTACATAAATTATTATAAAAGTATACCATTATTAGGTTTGATAGAGGTACATATCAACAGTAGAAAAAAAAAAGTACGATAAAGCCATCATTTTTGTTCACACTTAAAAGCTAAATCTAGATTCTAATTTTGTATTTGCAGCTTACATGATTTTTCTAAAACATGTCTTAGGTTGTATACATTCTGATTATCAAAATGAAAAAGTTATTTTGAAAAAACTGAGGGTTGCATCCCTTTTCTTTTTATAGTCGATATGTAACTAAGGATGTCGCACTTGCTTCTGTAGATGGTCTTTATCTTCCATCTGTATTAAGCAATCAAAGCATTTTTTAATATCAATATTTCAGATACATAATAAGTACACTAATTTATGAATAATGGGCGTAGTGAAGAGATATGGTTTGTAAAACATTCATTTCTGTAACTATCAATATTGTATATGTTTTATGTATACCTTCAAAATAATTATACCTTCCGTTGAAAGATATCCTTATCGGCTTACAACTTTATCAGATCAATTCTATGATACATTCATTTCTCATTCTTATCGTATTTATTATTAAGGAATATATTTTTTTATAGGAACAATTTTATCTACAGGAGGATATTTTAAACTATCTAGTATTTTCTTTATTATGACTGCTTTGAGACATATGGAGTATATGAACTTGTATAATTCACTGGACAGATTTTTTCATAATGATTACTTGTAAGGCAATTACTCAACTCATTCACCATCTAAAATCTAAACCCTACATTAAAATATCCTGGCTTTTTTATGCAGCTACACACAATCTCTGACATAAATTAACCCACAAGGATACACATTATTTATCCACTCAACCATGGTAAAAAAGTATGCCAAATTGAAATGATTAATACTATGGTCATTTGAAGAGTCGACAGTACAAAGATATGATATAAGTATGAGTTAGTACTGAAGAGTTTCAAAATCAAATTGTGATTGGTATAATTTATATTATACTATTGGTATCAAGATGCCGAATGATGAGTTTCGTGTGAATTATTTTGATTAAAAAATGTCAAAAACTTGGATAAAACAAGAGTGTAAGAAGTCTGACAAAGTGGCTTTACTTAAGCAAAGTGAAGATAGAAACTGGCTATGATTTGTACTTCAAGATAAATTCAATCTGACCTGTCTCATTTAAGCCTGATGGATTATAGCATCATCGAAGGCTATTAAATACAGGGTGGATTTTCTGTTCCAGGCCAATTTTGTTTGGCTGCCATTTTGGTTTAGCTATCTTTCTTCAGCTCATATTTCACAGTCATGGACAGTGGTAAATAGAAATTTATTATGGAGAGTCAGACACCACAACAATGTGTTGAAATAATTAAAACATTTTGTATGAACAAGTATTCAATTTTTGGCAAAAAATCATGAGCAACAAGGTACATTTCGACTTGGCTGAATTTTTTACTAAACAGAATAGTCACTATAGAGGCATAGTTTATTCTCAAGTGATACACCAATGACCATTACGCTCGTAGAGTGAATGAATGGTGTGCCATTTGGGCCAATGGAATCATTGGGTCATATATTTTGTGGATGCTGGAGGCAATGCGGTAACAGTTACTGGTGATTGCTATTGTGAGATGTTTGTAAACTTTCTTGTGTCTGAATTGGATTAGTTGGACATACAGTATATGTGGTTCCAATATGACGGTGCCACATCACACACAGCTTATGTTACAATGCGTATTTTGGCACACACATGAACATATCGGCCTGGAATATAAAATATGCCCGATACTATTTTGAGATGTTTGTTTGTGACGGGGATTCTCGAAGGCTCCATTTGGTATCAATATACTTCACTAAGGATGCAGATGTATATAAAAGGATAAAACGCCAGCTGATGAACAGCGTCTGTATGCAAATTATTCCAGTCTCTTGGTTTGTATTTATCTGTGTACACATATTAAGGACCAACAGATTAATGTATTTAGAATTAATTTACGAATAGAACCGCCTTACTTCAGCTAATAATGTTTCAAATGTAGTTTCATCAATTATAACAAATTGTTTAGCCCTTCTGCTAAAATAATAAATGTCACCAGTATAAATATCGAACCAGAGTGCATGTATATGAAGATCATGTGATTCTAATCTTTTTTTGAGGAATCCATATGAAGCTATATTCTGCAGTTGTTGAAGAGTGTTTACCTGTAATAATGAAAATCATTGAAATTTACAGATTGCTAGGATTTTAAGATTTTGTGGACATTAATTTGATACTGAAAGGCTTAACATGTACCTGTGACAATTTATCTTCCGTTGCAAATTTGTCCTCTGGATCAATATATGCTACGAATTTTCTCATTGGTGTTTCGGCAGTGAAGATCATGGGGGCTTTGAAATCTCCGTTCATTTCTAAAAATCTATCTAGGCTGGTGTGTGCATGGGTGCATAGCCAGGATTTTAATGGTGATAATCTTCTATTCTCCTGAAAGGAGTAAAGAATATATTTGCATTATTATACAATAATTAAAATAAATTCTGAATTATTTAAAACTGGTAAACTTCCATATCACATATGGAAGTTTTTCAGAATTTAAAATCAATTTCCATCAAGCACCATCAGTCGAAAATATTAATTATTAAAATGAATGTACGATACTAGATATAATTAACGATCCAGATCACAAATTAAATACGGGAAAGCGGATTCTAAGATTTAAATGTCTCTTGATATGTTCACTAAAATTCATTTTGACAAACTCGGACCTCGTATAACGCGGTACTTCTACAACACGTGACGAATTATGGTATATTCTTTTTTAACACGGGAGAAAAGAGAGTTTCTTTTAGAGAAAAACAATCATTGAAAAATTGGTGAACATACATGTTGAATTTGGACACTCTTAGAACATGCTATTACAAAAATTTTCTATTCGGCATATTCGATTAGATTCATAGCAAACGAAATGTGAAAAACCACTTTAAATGCTTGCTGACAAAAAATCTGGCCAGAAAAAGTCACTGCAGAAATACCAAAAAACAGTGATGGCGAATCTTTTAGATGAATATTTTTGAGATTAAGTTATATTTACTTTTGATGAAACATTTTGATCCCTCAATTGATATAATAAATTCATAGCTTTGCAGTCTGTATGTCCACATACAATAATATGCCTTATATTATTTACAATGCAACCTAGTTCTAATGCAGCTGGCTCACAGCTTGTTTGCTCATCCATAAAATGTTGCGAATGTGGAATGAGATTTCCAGCATTTCTCACTGAAAAAAAATAGTTTTTAAAAATATTTAAAACAGCAGTAGTAAATATGACTTGATCAATGTGCCAAAATAAGAAAAAAAAAATTGTTAATTAATTTTTATTCTGAATATAAGTTATAATATTTATAAAATAATTTATGTAGGTATTTACAAAATTATTTTTAAATGAGGATAATTAGATTTTATGTAGATATTTAGATGTACGACATGGATCCGCAATAGCTTGAGGCATTGGATTCACATATTATGGACATTTATAAGCTTTAAACATAATAAAAATTGTAAAAAAATGTCGATTAATTTGAAAAACATATCACATGAACGGAATTTTACCTTTTCTATGTTTACGTAACCTTCAAATTACGAAATCTCTATTGATAACGCAAATGCGGTGTCTATGGAAAAAAATTGTGAGCATGTTTTTGTAGTCATAGATAATGAGCTGTCAAAAGCCATGAGTGGTGTCAAAGGGCGAAATGAAAAAATAAATAAACAAAGGTATGCTTACCAACGAACATATCACCAACACACGTTTCAGTAAATCGTGTAGGGATCATTCTACTGTCCATACAAGTGAAGAAAACTGCTTTTGGCTTTAGAACAAAATCAAGAATAGTGATTATAATAATTTATGAGTGAAATAAAAACAGTGTTACTTTTGTGATTAGATAAATAGAAATAGACGCGCAGAAGTATACTACGATTTATAAAGCATGGCGTTCGATCATATGAATGTTAAACAATGATGTAAAAAAATGTATTATTTTAAATGAAAAATGCACGAAATAAACAGATTCACTTACCTGAGGGTTGTCTTTTACTTTTTGAAACTGTTTAACCATAACGTCCCTATCTAAATACCGATATCTCATGATTCCTCGGAGTATCTTGTCCATTATATCGAAGTTTCTCTAAAAACATTATTATGCCTACATACAGTCACTCGCTGTGCTGCTTAGCGGCGAGCGGCTCGTGTTTTAATGATATATGACACACTTTATGAAGCGGTATGATGTTGCGCGCATATCTATTTCGTCATGGTAATTATTTTTATTACGTAATGGCATGATTGAAAATTCAACATTGTATATACTCGTATTATAATTAGTAATTTGATTTCTAAAATATCAATGATGATTATTTAAGTGTTAAAATGAAGCACAACGTCCGCGCTTTCGGAAAGATGTCTGAAGTTAGCAGCA
>JAGVSQ010005637.1:0-17423 GCA_022683975.1 Rhyacophila evoluta
ATGTGTGCGCAGATGTCATGTGAGCACTTGTTATGTGTGCAATTGTCTGGTTACCCCTTTTTTATATTTACTGTTTTACGCATACATATTTTATATAACGGTCTTGTCTGTTTTTCATATTAGTCCCGATAAAATCGTACTCACTAAAATCTAATAGGGGGAAAAATTGAGTAATCGTGTAACATTCATTCATTTAACCAGCTAAGGATGCTCAATCATACATTTTTTATATATTATAGATCATATTTATTGATTCATTAATTCGTTTTTTCCATTTTCAATGGAACACGTTTAATGTCATGTTACAATTTTACACAGTATATGATTTTACATTCGTTAATTATTATATTTGCCCAGTAAAATTAAATAACTAATAAAATTAACCAAAGCACCTGAAATCCTTGTGTTCCTGTACACAGATAAAGTGTTGTTTATTACCAAACGAAGTCTTACAATATATTTAATTTAATACTGATTTGAAGATGAAGTCGTACAGTGTTTTATCAACCCAAAGCTCCGCCGCGCGTGTCATGCTGTGTAATTATAAATACGCTGACATTTATAAGCAGACGAAGCTGCGTTTGAAAATAGTACCAGACTGGTATGTGCGAATAATTCTAAAATCATAGAATACTCCAGTATGTACTCCATACAACTAGAATCGATGCACTCATTATTCACTGTATGTACTGTCATTCTATACGAGCTGTTGATTACCCACCGAATCTCATAACAACTGACACTAAAAACAAACTGATATAACCCCGCACTATCATTGTTTATCGTATCAAAAGACTTTTTTAAACTTTGTATATATTTGAGTTTCTAATGAATATTAAATATGACCTAAATTGCTAAAAAATAATTAAATTCCGGTTAGTTATTGGGTAAATGCACGTATACCAGAGTGGAATAATTTTATGTGACTGTATACATATAATGTGTATGTTGTTTATCGTGTCAGAATTTACATGCTAACTAAAATCGACCTTTTACAAACTCGACTGTAATATGAAATAAAAAAATAATGTTTAAATTTATCACAACCTCAAAGAAGGACGGACGACATTTTAATTCCAATCTAAACTTCTTGGCAGAGTCAGTTATGCACGGTCTGGTAACATTGTTACACTATGCACACATGAAACTAAAAATATTACCAGAACTAAACTCCGCACTTCACTTCCACTAGTAGCTTCCGACTCATTTAAATTATATTTAAATTTCAATTTAGGTGTTTTCATATTGTGAATTTGAAAAAGTATCTCAATCTCAGAAGCTCTAGTACGTGTTCTTTATGCACTAGTTTGGACAGTTACACGATTCAGTCACTATGCCTGTATTGGAACTTAAAATGTTACCAAGTTCACTGAACCGGCAGTAATCCGAACGGACGTATTTGTGATCAGTTTCAAGTAGTTTATTCAAAACTGTCACCCAAATTTTGTTATGCACTGTCATCGAATATTTATGATTCGAATTTCATAAGACTTCAAAAATTATTACATACATTCCCCTTTTTGCACCGTTCACCCGTTTGTCTTGAAATACAATCTCACCGACTGCCTCACGGTTCATTCGTAATGTAAACATTGAATTATTGATTTAACTAAAATTTAATGCCGTGTATAAATAGTATTCTCGATCTTCTATAAATTTATTTTAACAATACACAATGTGTTCTCCTGCATTAACGTATACTAAAATATTAAATTCTATCCAATATTCTCTCATTATCTTTCATTTGGTGCATGTTGGTTGTCATTTTTGCAGTCACAATATAATAAACAGAATACTTCTCTAACTAGATATCTTTCCATCCAACTATTTTGCAGGATTAAGACATACCCATTAAATACCAGGTGCAAAAATTAATCCCACGACTGATGTAAAGAAAACTGAATTTATGACTCGTGTGTTTAATAGCCTGAAATAATTTGTACTTGAATCTTGAAAATTACTTTATTTTAAACGAAATAAATGTACATGATACCATGCAGCTATTCCTATCTGATATAAGCAGTTTTATGTAATTTCTAAGAACATTAGACATGATGCATCTTACACTGTGACCTATACATTGATTGAAATAAATTGACAGGACGACAAGGTGACAAGAAAATTATTTATTAACCTCAATGTGTGTAATGTGTCTACAACTTTGACGAAAAAATCTTACGCCCACGTCTTGTCTAACATCGAAGGTTCACGAAGATCGCACGTTCTTTTGACTCTAGGCATTGCATACGAAAATCATAAATCACAACTTTCAAAACTAGCTAGTTTCACCCAATGTTTTGTATGATGTTCTTTTAACTTATTTTTATACTTGACACAGTTTTGCGTGCAGCTAACTTAGTATAAATTGCTTTTGTATAAT
Source organism: Rhyacophila evoluta (assembly GCA_022683975.1). NCBI lineage: Eukaryota > Metazoa > Arthropoda > Insecta > Trichoptera > Rhyacophilidae > Rhyacophila > Rhyacophila evoluta. Next base: position 2,381 of record JAGVSQ010005637.1, read on the forward strand.
TGTTGAAGGCTAGAATTAATTACATAAGTCAGTGCCATAGGTATTGTAATTTATATAATTGTATTATAGGTCTTAGTATTCTTTATGGCGAACATCTTGTATTAAAACACTTAGAACGCACTCAGCGATCTTTTGACATTTTTTGTGGATAAAATTCATTTTTAAATACAACATAACATAAATACCTTAATTTTGATTAAAAAAAACTAAATATACGTAATATATTATAAAAATAAGCATTTAAATGAGTTTTTGTTGTCGTATAAGATTTTGAAAATTAGCCATATTGTCAGAAAGCCCGCGATATGTAAAGTACAAAGAATGTTTCATTCCTTGTATTTCCTTAAATTATTCTAATGTGGTTCACTGATAATACCAAAATAAGGTACGTATTTCTTTTTTTATACGTATTATGTATTTAATAGATTTAATATTCTATCTATGTATACTTTTCACCGCTGTCAATTTACTTCCGAGCGTCGAGATCTATTGGAAATTATGTCGGTGTTTTATTATCACTTTTTAGAAAAGGTGTGGTATTCCTTGGTTAGTTTATATGGCCATAAAACGATGCTAGTAATCGTTGTGCTTTGATACCTGGTGAGCTCGATGCTTCTCAACAAATTTCTAGGCCACGTCATTATCAATTCATGAAAATGCTTATCAACGTAGGAACAAGTTTAGTATGTAATTGGACATCGATAGTAATGAACGTCAATTTAAAACAATCGCAAAAACAAATAACCGACTCAACCGGTTATGGCTTTCGGCAAAATTTTGAAACCTAATTCTGCAAGTGGCTTTAGAACCGAATTGTAGTGGCATATTTATGTTCATTATAAATTATAAGTATCTTGCTGAATCCGCGAAACTTTGATATTGAACACTTGAATAAAACCTGTCCCCATAGATTATGTCAACTTGTGAATTGTATTGTGAAGCTAAATTTATATATTTCATACAATTCATCGGCTGGTGTCAATAAACTGCTCGATAAAAGCTTGTTTAACCATGTCTCTTTCTTCAATATTTAATGTTTTGCTGCGAAATGCTTTATTCGATATGTTTGGTTGTAATTTCCGAGACTATATCTTCATCTGCTTTCTCATTTTCAGTCATGATGTGATACTCATGATCTACTTCTAGCCATTGTAAAAAAAACTTCGGATACATCTTCGCTAGAATTATTCTGTATTGTTCTACAAAAATCAGGAATTTATGACTCATTCATCTTGGCCATCAAATAATTTCTTCCAGCTATTTTCCGGATTGCACTCTAATGCGGATATTATCTGTTATATCGAGGTTTTACTGTACATACATACATAAGCCTATTTTCAGTGGCAGAACGCAAATAAAATTTCTGTCAATATATTGCGTTCCGTTATGCATCGGAAGTAAAAGACAATAATGAAACTGAATACTTTTACGAGCGAATACGAGCACTAGTTTGTATTTAAATATTGGTATTACACATACTTTACAATTTGTGCATAATAGACTAGAATATTTATCTATTAAAAATGGCAACACTTCAATACTGTATTCTTGGGAAAAACTTCAAATATTTTAATGCATTAGAATTATTTGGAAATGTTTTCAATTGTTTGCATAACAAACATATGTTTTAATTTAAGGCTAACTATTCACGTGTAACCTGCATTTGACTATGCGAGTTGGTGTATACTACAATATTATAACTGTCAAAGGTATTTCTTCTACTTAACATTACGTAATTATACTCATCATACTTACATATTTTATTCAGATTTCTTTTACAAAAAACGGCTTATTGGGTAATAATTATTTAAAAAATGTTTTGTTTACTGAGTATACATTGTTCATATTTCGAGCATTATAGTGTTTAATTTCTTTGCTGTAACCGAGCGTACAAATGCTACTGTATCTATATGTTTTTTATTTATACAGTTACCTTTTTTTTAAATGCCTTGACTTTTCCGCTGTGAGTTTATATAAATTGTCTGCTCCGCAAATCTAAAGAATAGTTACTTTCAAATAACGCACAATGCATAATGGATCTTTAAATAGATTAGTATTCTCGAAGAAATCTCAAAACGACGGTGCAAATTAATTTGTAAAAAAAATACATTTAGTTCTAATTCTACAAATTATATTTGAAATATTTACATGGTTTCTAATGGTTGGATATTTAGTATTGGGAATCATTGGGTAAATAGGTGGTGGCCCATTTTATCAACGTGTGTTTTTGTAACTACATTTTACCAGTGATATCAATAATTGATAAAAAAAATATTTGCCTCCTATTTCTATATCTGTTCTAACATTTTAAGCACTTTTTATTAATTGACGTGCTTTACTTCGTGCAATAGAAGTACAGTTGAAAGTATTGCACATATTTTTTTTGTTTATTCAATTATAATTATACACGTTAATAAATATAGTCTATTGATATTTTCTTGATACTGTGACAACTGAAATAGCTGTCAGTATGTAATATAATCTGATATAATTATTATCGAAGGTCTTTGTAGTTCCATTATATTGAACAGGTATATAATATTATTTGTATACTGATTATGTATCTGTTTCTTTCAGTTTTTGCGAATGTTTTGGTTTTATTGGCTTACGCTTGCTTAAAAGGATTGTATTAGTTTAGTCCTCGCAATCTTCTGTACACATGCTGGAATAGTAGTATTTAATGCGTAGTATTCGACGTAATTATCTGCTTTAGATAAACAAGATGTTTTCGATTTGTAAACGATACATAATTTGCACACTACAGCGAAAATTATTTAAGATTTTAACTCGTGCGATCAAAACAGTCGACTTTTGTCTGATGTTATCTACATATTGCTTTACATTATTTCAGCTGACATGAACAAGTAAAGGTTCATTTTATTCGACCCGTTTCGTTTATCAAAACCTCTTTGATCTTTGAGAACCCCTTTCATTGGGCATTGCTTTTAACCGATGTCTTAAAAGAACTAAATTTTCTCAGTGATTTTTACTGCTTTGAATGCGTCTCCGTAGAGATTTAATGCAGGTTCGATGTTAATGTAATTTTTATCGCTTGCCTTTCAAAGGCCGCCCGGAGAACGGCGTTTCTTCGTCTCTAACATTTTAAATTACTGTAGAAAATAGCCAAACCCTGATACTTTGATGTGTTTTATAATTTCGACTAAAATGCTTTTATATGTGTCGATACTATCTAATGGTGTTTATCAGCCTTAAATGCTTCATTCGTTTTTCAATATAACGCAATTTATTATGTGACATTTCACAATAAAATGAATTTCTCGCTTTTTTGTAGCCACGTTTTGTATTTAATCCAGGCACATGGAATTAATTTCAGACACTGAATTGTGACATGTAATTTGTATGATATAATGACGAATATATTATCTATTCGACTTCAAACATCCATTTCGAAAAATACGGAAAATAAAGATTACTGAATTATTCTTTAATTTCTCTATCACTTAACCGTCGGCACCTTCATCTGTACGTGGTTGGCGCATAGAAAAATATTTTTAATTATCGCTGGAGTTTGTCTTTTACTTATAATAGCTACGAACGAAAGTATTCCATATCCCTTTGGCTTATTGTGAGCTCTTTTTTCGAAATCATTTCGGTATTTTTTTAACATTATTATTATCTATGTTGAGAACATTACAAATATTTGGTTTACTGCATTCACAACATGACACACAACTTTAACAAAAAGTTTAAATTTAATATATTAAAAATAGTAATAATAGAAAGGCAATCTAACAAAGTTCGACAAAACCTATTTTAAAATAATTTAAAACAATATCCATCTAAACTCACTTCACTATAACACAAAGGGAAGATATCAAAACATGCATAACCATTGCCCTCCGTATTGGGATGACTGCTGGCAGGTTATTTACACACTGGAATAAAACAAACAGCTGATGTTTTTGATTTCTCAGATATTTGTCGTAGATATAGAGATGAAAATTTAGCAGTGTGGCAGGATTCTTGTTTAGACCACGCATAAGTCTGAATTTATCTATATATCCAATACTCTCCATTGCCGCAGAAATGTCAACGGCCAGGCAGATTGTCTGTATGTTACTGATAGCTGAATCGGAAAGTTAAGTATGCTAGTATCACAGTCGTTATCATTAAATTATTAACTATACGTCGTGCAATGAGAGATGAGTCGAAGTCTACCAGTTAAATTAATCTATAGGTAATATACGTGTATTTATCGCTTCTGTTGTGTAATATGTCTAATCTTCTTTCCGGATATATGCAGTTCTCAGATAAATTGTAGCTTGCTTGTGGCCGCTGCAATCATAAATAATTGCATTTAATTTCGCCTCCCATGTAATTCAATGACGATTTTTTTTATCAAACTAAAATATCTCCAAATGATCGTTTCGCGCAATTAGTAATACTAAGAATTCACCATTAATGGCACCAAGATTCTAAAAAGTATTTGCTAGCAAAAAATATGAGTTAATTTCTCATTAAATTTGTCAGACAGTGACCGAGACCATTGGAATTCTCAACGTGGGAAGATGTCCAATACTGGAAGCCTTAGCCATTACTATTCGCAAATGCTTATATGCGTCAACTTTTTCAATTCGTATGTGAACATAATACTAAAATTACTGTTTATTTGTGAGCATATTCTTGTTGTCTTCAAAAACTCTCATTGCACCGTTGCTTATTATATCTACCACAGAATATAAAATATTATAATATTATCATAATCTCTATTCTCAATAGGCCTGTTGAGAGTAAAAACTGCATTAGTTACTGGATTATTTGCTGCATCATCTAATCACCCCGCATTCAAAACACATTTGGCAAGGTCGTTATTAATCGCGGACTTGCGACATTGGGGGACATGTCCACCGCATTTTGGTCGATGGCCTTAGAGCGTCATTTCTTCAGATACAGTAAAAAAATGCGTCTTCCTTATTATAAATTAATTACAGGAATCATTTGAACTCTAAACAACTGCGACTTTCAATAGGTGTGAATTTTTTCGCCGCTCTAGGTGTAAATCTTCGTTTGTTGGCCATCACCAAAGGCGTGTTTGGTTACTTTCTTGTGTAAATATATTCACAATAACTATCTAAATGCCTTCGTATGTAGTAAAAACCTCACATTCGGACATAAAGAAAACCGCTTTCCAACATGGGCGGTACATCGCATCGAAAATACCACATGAAAACATGATAATATTTTAAGTCGGCCTCCATAACACAGAAAACAGCAATTAATCTTGTCAATTTTCTTCTCAATTATATTGTAAATCCAAGGTTTAAAATTTAATACAAATTGTTACCATCGAATCGATAAAATCCTCTTATCTAGAAGCCATCCCATTGCACAGAAAACTTTCTTATTTCATTCATATCAGTGTGCATAATATTATGTAAGTTGTTTACGATTTATAAATCTTAACAATTGTATATGAATTTTTCTACCGAATTCTCGGGAAAACGGGTAAAATAGGGCCATTCCACTTTTTTGTTGCCCTTCCACTTTATAAAAATATATCCGAGATACGTTACCCCTAAATGTGTCAATGTTATTTTTGTAAATTCTAATATTTTATTCATAACTATTTAAATACTGATACAGTTGCAATGAGGTGATCTGTCATACATTTTTTGTTCACTTTGTGATCTGATACCGTGTCAAATAGACATGTAATTATAATGTGTAGTAGTTACCTTGAAGTATCAACATTGTCATAATTGAATTAATAGTATGTGTTTATTTGAACTTTTGCTGTGCATTTGTATGTAATTACGCGACGGCCAATGTCAATAGCTATTACTAATAATAATAATAATACAATACTGAATATATGTATAACACGCCAAACGTTTGCAAATTTATAAATATTGGAACACATCATAAGAGTTGGACACATTGTACGCTTAAAACTCGGATAATACTGTCTATGAAAATACTAATTTTCCGATGGGGTGGCTATCGGTAACTGGATGAAATGAAACGGATCCGCGAGTTTCTGTGCGACAGAAAATTTTACGACACATCGAGTATTAGAGGACATTCGACGAGTTGAGAAGCTGTGGCCCTCTTAAGCCCTAGGGTTTAAGTTTTTAAGTAACAATTATCTACTTACGCAATTAGGTATAAGTTGTTTAAAAATATAACACTGAAGATGCCGAACTTGACTTTTTTAACTAGATTAGTACACCGTATATCCCCGAATATAAAACCCGGTCTTATATTATTTTTGCATCCAGAAATTTAACTAGGGCTTATTTTGTGGTAGGGCATACAGTTGGCGGGAAAAATCCAAAAAGACAAAACAACATCGTATTTTCTCACGTTTAAGAAAATAATTGTAGAAATACATTATTTTTTTCCTAAACTATTTATAGTATTTACAATACATACATTTACATACCATGACCATGGTAATCCGGGAAGGATTTTTATTAAATCCGCTGTTCTGTATAAATAATACGTATACACAATAAAAAAAATATCCGGCCGCGGTTGCATTACAATGTAACTAACATAGATTCTAAACAAATTAATGACGTTCAAATTCCCACAAAAATGTCACCGACAGGATATTAATTTATGTAGACAGAATTCAGAGAACATTGTATGCAAGAGTCTATTAAAAACGTTGTCGAAAATGGAGGATTGATGTGATGACGTGCGCATATAAAATAGATTGCCACAAAAATAGTTCATTTTATTGTTTACATACTTTACTTGCCAGATATTATTTTTAATATCATATGTGAAAAATCTCGTACGACACAAGCAAATGATATGTGCAGCTAAATAATTGTTATTTATTGATCACCAGACCGTGTCAAATTTATTTTATCAACAGAGGTCAGCAACAGCAACTGTACGCTGCCATTTTATGGCATAAATAAACATTGCGATGCGGCGAGACGTTCTATTTTCAAAGTGTTGTACAACCAGCAGCGGATCATACGATGCGGCCACGTCCTCCTGTTATTTGAGCCACGCGCTAGCGTCGGCTGTATCGTCGGCTAAAAAGTTTGGTACATAATAGTAGAGTAAAGCAGTTTGTATGTTTTTTCGCGATTATTCTATTCTTGTATAAAATAAATATTCCTTGTGTAACACATTTTATGTCATATAAAATTCCTAAAGTGGAACAAGGCTAGTTACAGTAAAGATAAGACATGTTTTTCAGAAATAGGTACTTAAACTTACTTCAAAATAAATTCTACACAAAAATTGTCACTGCGAGCGACCGGCCACCTAATGTCTCTCATTCATAAGGGTTAAATCCGATTTCTCCCATAGCACTGGTGTAGGCACAGTAAAGCAACTCAACGTTGCAAGTTTTTATTGGAGTATAGGGAGGTATTTAAATGCATGCAAGAATGAAATGGAAATAGCGGATTATCTTCTTAACCAGCTGAGGAAAAATGCCAAGTGAACTTTGTCCGTATATAATGGAGGATACTTTGAAATCGGTCGTATATTTTTATGTCAATAACAGTGCAAGGTTAGTGATCGGTCAGCAATATACAAATAAAATAAGTATGATAATATTTAAGGCAGGTAAAATATTGTGTGGAGTGTGTATTTTTACGAAAGTTTCAGAAGGCATAGCAGCGAACTGCAATCTTTAATGTATTGCAAAATTTTGTTTTAATACATTATTTTTTCGTAAAATGTAATACGTGAATACTTATCACAATCAAATGATGGATTGCATTCTTTCTTGAATTCGTTATATTATAATTCACACCGTTTCATGCTTCCGCGACAGATCGCGCGATTCTCTTTCACCTGAAATGAAACTCATACGTCATTGACACGCCTCCATACATCTGGTGATTCTAGTGCTAACACACCACTATCCGGTCTCTGATTGGCCGGTAGTCATCGTACGATCGCTGCGCCAGTGTTGCAAAACGGTTGAATCATTCTCCCAATATGAATATTATTAGCTTTTTTTTCGATTCGCTGCGTTCGGATGCACTGTCGTTGCGTGTGCAGTTGTTTTTTTTATTATATGTTTTATTTGACGTCACAAAATTGAAAAGTGGATTTAGTCGAAATAAACATATGTAATTTTTTGTAAATTGTTTTTTGGTATACTAAAAAAATCTGTATGCTGTACTTGCATTTTTTTCTAAATTCTGGTTATAAATACTGGAGAACTTTTGAGCAAGCAAAAATATCACTATATCCATCGAACGCATTTTCTAGTGACTGTTTATGCTACTCCGTATAACCAATGCCAAGTTCAAGGATGCGCGACCTTGATGATCCATGACAAATGGATGTTTAGGTGAGATTTCAGCTAGTCAGCATCAGTTGGTGCAAGAGGGGACTCAACAGCGACACCGGTTGACCTGATAGGATGAAAAATAAATAATCACATAATTTATAGAATTAATTTTCTTACATCAATTTTGTTTATTCTCTGGACTATTTTTAACTTTGATAAGTTTTTGAATTATTACTGGGTAGTAATATTTCGATTTAAAAACACTATCAACAATGCTAAATAAAAATACAAAATCGATCTATTCCCGTAATAAAACAAGATTGACGAATTTTCTCTGACCTTTGACTCACTTAATATTGTCATATCACCAATGATAATTTAGCAAAATAATAATATTTAGGCGATTATCAAATACATAATAAATGTTTACATAAATATGCAAAATCTGTAATAATGGCTCAAATGATACCACTGTCATTATATATAGATAGTAACGTTAAATTTGCTCTCTATTGGTTTTTTTTATTGCGAAGCCATAGAATATATTTTGAATATTTGTATCTGTGTTTCTTATAAAGTTTTTCACAAAAAAAACATGAAAAGTGATTATTTTTGTAACGCACAGAAAAGTCATCGGATGCCGCTCAATTCGTTTATTAACTAGCTGACTAATTGCGGTCAACATCAACAAAGTATTAAATTCCACTTGTTACTTTTTGGCAAACTACAATGGAAAGCCTTTTTTTACTTTTATGGCTCATTTTTCTTGATCATGTCCATTGAAAATCTAATACAATTGATAATATAGAATATAATATTTCTATAGTAGAAACAAACAAATATCCACGCCATTATGTTGGTTACTGGCTCGTAAGACAAATGTTGCCCGTCAACTGATCAAATCACTTCATTTTCCAGACGAAGGCCAAGGTCGGCCAGCTTTACGTTACAGTGTTTCCCGTAGTTTTTTCTTCGGCGTTGAAGGTTCTTCGGTATTTTTGACTGGCTCAACCCGCTTGCAATAGTTGGGGAATTCTATCTAGAAGCGATTGGAATGGGATTGTACTTTCTACAAATATTCTCTAAATGAAATAAATATATTAAAGATTGTTTTAATATTAATATTGTGCGTGCATACTTCAGTATAATGTTTATTTTCATGTCACCATTTTGTAATTACCGATTTCGCACACAATACTATGCATCCGGGAAAGTACGTACGTGCCACAAAAGGTCATATTATTTATGTATTATCAAAAATTGCTCAGCGGATAATTTATGATATTTATTATACTTTAGTAACAGTTGCTAAGACGTGCAAAAAACGCTTTAATTGCATTAAAAATACAGTTCATATTTGTGGCGAATTTACGTAAAAGCTTGAATTCGTTTAAAACATCAGTCGTCGCTTGACGGGGGGTTATCGAGAAGTGCAAAATAAGCTTAGGCTTTTGATGCCGATATCTAATCTGCAATAATTTGTGTTTGTGGTGAAGGTTTATGGAATTTAAAGATTATTGATGTCACTTGTCTGTTTTTTTTTTGTGTTACATTTTTTATTGTAAAATAGACTAGAATAAAACAAACACATGTGAAATTAGGTGCCGCCGAATGTTTTTAAAGCTTTTAACAATCAGAAGATATCCGGATATTGATTTTATATTCCTTTGTATATAAACACATTTGAATATTCATACTCGTATCACTAAATCGTTTTTATTAGTCATTACATTAATACGAATTAATACATCAATGGTAATCATTAGGGATCATCGTTAAGTCAAGATAACAATCACCTAATCCAATAATCTGATGGCCACACCCAATTAACCGACTTAAGAGATTAAAACATTTAAGTTGTGTCGACAGTATTTTTTGTGTGCATGCATGGAGTAAAATTCAGAAGTTGTGGACGGAACTGTGTCGTCGCCCAAAATAAGTTGAGATGCGTCCATTTAATGTTTTACCTTATCACTGTAATGTATCGTTATATATCGATGGTTTTATCTGAACACCAACTTACCTAAAACCGATTTTGAAACCATATTTTTAAACTTTAATTTTTCTATCGCATACAGTACGCACAACATTCACAAAACAATTGAAATATATACGTAAAATCACTCGCTCACGCTAGCCAACTCCATCCAGGAACATGCACATTCACCAAACATTTTGTTGCTCATGAACATTTAACACAAATGGAGTTGGCGAGTTTGGAGATTAAGACATCGATATGTAATTAGTCAATACTAACACCCGCTGATTATGCATACGTATTTTGCTACGATTTTCTACACAGCTGCAAATGAAAAATATATATATATTTAAAAAAACACATTACCTTGCTAAACCGAACTCGTCGATAAATAGAAAAGTGAAATAGGTTCACGGTTCCATTGCATTTCTAAACTTCCTTGGAGCCTGCCAATTCGCAAGGCCACATTGTGCCAGTCCCGAGTCAGGCTGAATCGACGACCTTCATCAACCTTGTTCTACCTATTCGTAATCGCTGAGATCACCGCATATCCTAACACAAGGTTCACAAATGCAACTGAGAGCGATATGGTTATAATAATCTCCATATTAAATTAAATATTAAAATAAAAAAAAACACATATTCATTCATTATGTATTACCGACCAATCAATTTTATATAGACATCGTGATGCTAAATGAGCTCATTGCGTTGCGGTTTTTCTCGCAGAGAAGGGTTAGTTTTTTTTAGTATTGTTTGGGAAATACTCGTAAAATGAAATTAGTTGATAATGAGTGATAAGAGTAGGTGCCCGCTTGATATTATTGTTATTTTAAGTGACTATCTGCAATTGAGCATTTGAGGCAATCCTCGGTCAGCATAGCAATGTTATCAAAGTTCTCTTTATGCAGTGATATCGTTTGTTGGTAAACCCTTTATTTTTGAGTTTTGTTAGTTCAAGGTCTCTTAAAATTGAATCTGTAACATTCTTTGGGCAAGATTTTTTTAAATCCATGCAGATCAGTTGTATGACTAGACAGCCTTTCGAACCAATCGCTAAGTAATATTATGTACCTACGTATAAAACGGAATGGCGAAAATACTGATTACATAAATGGTCCTTCATTTAAATTTTAGATCTTCAAATCGGTCGACAAAAAAATGGAATAATGTCTTACATTTTATTAATGTGTGGTGTACGTGTACGTGTACATACTTTTAGATAATTCAAAAATATTTGCAACAATTCAATTGTAATAAGTTATTATGCCAATATTGGCAAGTGTCAACGAAAATAACTAATCTTCAGCAAGAGTTTTTCTACAGTAACTGGAATTAATCAAATAATACTTACATTCTTGTTTTTTTTATTTTCGTAAAGATCAGTTCAGTTTGTTTTTATGTATACAGCTGCTTCAAAGTCTTGCATTTTTTTTTCTATTTCTGTATCAACATTTTTTTTGTAGAAACATCACGCGATATTCGCTGACGTCATTTTTACCGGCTTGTTAGTGTTACCAGCATCTCGAATCTTCTGACCGTAATACATTTTATTATTCAAATCTGATTCGGTTAATTTACTACTTATGGTCTGCAGTGCTTAATTTATTTGTGAAATACGATAAAGTTTCTAAATATTTAACTCAAACCGCCAAAAACTAGAGTCTATGGTTGATCCTTTGACGGGCAGAATTAAATGCGAAGTCAGTTCCGATAAGACTAATTATTTTAGAACTTATCTATGAATTGGGTAAATTAAATTTGGAACTAGACACGCCGTCAAATAAAATGACCCACCGTTTATAATATAATATGTTGTGTACTAGTTGTGTATTGTTGAATGAATTTCAATACGAAATTAAACATGTATTTAACCATGAATTTAAAATTATTTTACCAACAGATAATAATACTGATGACAGTGAAAAATAACAAAGAAAATATTCGGAATGAAGTTTACTGCTTTTCTTGTACAAGAATATGTTAAATGACTTACAAAAATGAACATTTATAATTGTAATAAAATATTTGCACTAGATTAGTATGATTGTAATATTATTCTCTCTCCATTTATTTTAAGGAATTATAATTATACTGTAGCAATTTAAATTGACATCTGGTAAACTTATAACGTATTATATATTATTACTAATAAGTACATAGATACGTTCGACAACCTTCAATGCTGTTATTAAATTTACAAGGTGAAAAAATATGTGTTGCAGAATGTTAACAGTACAATAGTACGTCAAGTCATGGTGTTTTTTTACGCAATAGTATTTACTTTTGAGAATGATGTTGAAGTATTTTTTTTGCTGAAATATGTACATAATTTATATTCGGCTGATTGAGAATCTTTCCTCTAAAATATAAATGATACCAAGCTGTGTCCGCATATATCTATGTTTATTTATGTGTATTATTTTTGTTCCATGTTACAAGTTCCCAATCTTTTTCGAGTCGTGACTCTAATGCCTAGAAGCCAGGTGACTCGTCACCAAGTGATTTAAATAAATATTTTTCACTTCACCGTGATTCTTAAATTTAATTAGATGTCTAGTCTTTTTTTTTTGAAACCATGAACCCACCCTCAATACTATTTTACGCAGTAGTTTATAAGTATTAGTTTGTTTCATCGGTGTTAAAAATAAAAACACTATATGCCACCCATATGACTTGTTCTTTAATCTTTATATTGACCTCAAATAACGCGTAACAGTTCTAATACCAACCTCTAAATCACTTCACTAGTTTTCAGACAGTTGCTCTTGAATTGGATTCCACCTTTACTTCTTCAAATGCAGTATTAATGTTTCTTGTATCACAGCAGCGTTATTGCTTAATTTGAACTCATAGGGGGAACAAACTACCCGTAAATCACGTTTTGGCACCATCTTGTTTAAAGGCGAAAAAAAGAAGAAAACAAAATAAAACCACGCAAATATTTTAAGAAATGCGAGTAGAATATATATTTTTTAAATTTCTATTTAAAAAATCGATCGTAAGTTGAAAGAAACCTCTCAAAACCGCAGTTGAAATTTTGTCTAAGAAAAAATTAGACATTTCATATGGTAAAACCTAATACAACCAATAGAAGCCAATTTAACGAATGGACATACACCATTTTTTTGTCCATTTTTATATTTTTTAATGAAGGTCTGCCCTAAAATTATGTGCATTAGGCAGCTTTCTGCTTTCATTACTATGCCCAAAACATTGACGTTTATTTGTCAGTTTTAATAGTATGTAATTATTCGATACCAAATTCGCGTAATGTACGTAAGAGTGAAACTCCTGGAAACTAGCATAATGTGTTTCAGCGTTTCAAATTTTACTATGTCATGTCATATGATGTTTCTTTTAATATATGTATATAAAAACTATAACCAAATAGTTGATTTCAAAATGGCTATTAAATCTTGGATCTATCTTTCATACTCGTAATGCCCTATACCCTCAGGCTCGACTAGTATAATGTTTATCCTCTACAATCATTCATTTTTCGCATTTATTAAACGTAAACGATGTAAATGTAAAATATATAATCATGGTTAACTATCGGTGTGCCATCATATCTATATAACTTTCAAACAACCCGCCAAGCGGTTGGTGGCGCATAGGCGTCCTCAGAATACTACTGAATTCTAGAATAAAATACATATTATTATATAATCTGCTCATGAATAGTTCAAGCCGAGTTATTTGCAATTCTACGAGGTATATTGGTATGCCATGTCGATGACTTTTTTTACCGATATTAATTCGGACGTATAAACAGGTTTTCCGGCATAAAATTTCAAAAAAATCTTATTTCGTTGCCTTTTGCTGCCTAATTAAAATAAAAGTTGCAAAGGAATGTCTGCCTGCTTTCGGTTTTCTGATACCGATGAATTAACTTCCACTCAAGCGAAAGTTTCCACAAAATTTTATCCCAAAGCTTTAAAAATATACTACGGTTTTAATTTTTTAAATAAACTTGTTTTGGTAGACATCTATTAACAGTATTTAAATGATTCTCCTCGATAGTGTAGGGGTTAGCGTGCGCGCTTCTCGCCTGGAGGGTGCAGGTTCGATTCCCACATCTACTAGATTTTTCAATATTTGAAAATGCAAGAATGGATGCCTATTGGGTTGAGCAATTATCTGACAACCAATTCTAGTGAAAAATAATCTGTCAAGATTTATCTTCACATTGCGTACATACATAAACTCCACTATCGGAGCGGACATCTTCACACTGTGTAGATCCATATGCTAAAAAAAAATCTATCTATTTAAAATTAAACAGGTTAATGCGTTTTGATTATACATATATTTCGGTTGTAGATGCTTTTTATCAAACGTATGGAACACATACTTATGTGCTTTCTTGTAACTTATTCCGTTATTGTACTTATTCCACCTGTCATAAATTAAACATAAATTTTCAATTCAGTTGCTTAAATTAGAAATCTTTTAAAATCAATCAATTTAAGCTAGCATTGTTTACCTCATGAAGGAAATTTTAATTCATTTTTAAGTGTCGATTTTATATCGGTAATAACTAATCTTTGCCCTTATGCTCTATTTACATGCTATTAATGTTAACGACAGTCAGCATTTTTTATTATTATCATTTAACACAATCAAAATTCAAACAAAGGCTTTGGCGCGTGCGTTATTCGTCAACAATCTCAACATCCATCACCATCATCCGATATTTTATCACTACTGCGTGCGTATACTCCACATATCCTGAATGCATTGCCACTTTCTTCATATTTCAAGGACATGTCAATCTAGTACACGGTTTCCCAACCTTTTTCGGGTGGCGACCCATTTTTATAAAATCCATGTGA
>JAGVSQ010005638.1:0-17422 GCA_022683975.1 Rhyacophila evoluta
AATTCACAATTTAAAATCAATTTCCATCAAGCACCATCAGTCGAAAATATTAATTCTTTGTAAATTTGTTTGTTTTTCCACTAGAAATAATCATACATTACAACTATTATATAACAGAATAATCTGTCTTCACATTGCTGTGATCCATATACTCCACTCTTGAAGCGGACATAGTATAAAATAATATAAAAAAAAGAATTCTATATCGTAGATGTACCATATAAAGTAAGGTAAAGTCTGTCTCCCGGTAGCGTAGAGGTTAGCGTGCGCCCCTAGCAATCCGAGGAATACTGGCTCGATTACCGATCTGATAGATATCAGAATCCAACAATACAGGACTGGATGCCCGTTGAGCTTAGCAATTGTCAGACAAACAATTGCCGTGTAAAATAATCTGTCAAGACGTCTTTACATTGCGGAGGTCCACATACTCCTATTTCGGAGTGGACATCTTTATACTCTGTAGATCTATATGCTTCTTTTTAAGTGACAATAATAGTTTAAAACTGTTCAATATATGTATAATAATGCGTTATTTATTTGTTGATTCATTGCTTACTTATACTACTGTATCTTTTTGATTTACACTTGCTTATTTATCTATTCATGTATGGCGCAAAACAAGGATGCAGCACAATACACGTGGGTTTTGTTCCGTTCAGCTTTGAAGTACATCACGACAAATAATGCGGAATGAAGAACGAGCTTTGGTTTCCGCGTTTTAAAAAAAAGGCTTTATTACTATTAATTATATTACTTACATTAATCGATCCATTGATATTGCTTTTTTGAAAACTTTTTAAAATATCTATATGGTAATAATACTAATTAATGAGCCCTCCATTAACCCGCACCGTTTTTACACCCAGTGCTAATCAGAGATATCTCGGAGCTCTCATGTAAATAAATAATTTACGTAATTCGACGGAAATTTCTCGGGAGTAAATATAAATTACCGAAGATTTAGGTTACCACGCGCTCAAAGGTGTTAAAGTTTAAAATAAAGACAGTCACTGTCCAAAACGATCCTGAATAAAAGCTTGTAAGTAAATAAAATGAAATATGGAAACTTATATGGTCAAGCAATTACATTAATAGATCATCACGCTCGCCGTACGACGGTGCAGTAATGAGAAAAGTAATGACCGTTGTTGCAACCGTTGTGACAACCAAATCAGGTGGTCTGATGGATTCAACAACCGGTTGTACGGACTTGAGTAATTCTTTCCGTTCATAACACATTTTTGGACATTCCTACAGCATTAGATTAACATCCGGTTTTGGAAAACCACAAGGAAATATAAGTCCTAATAATACTATGTAAATAATTATCCCAAAACAACCGTATTCTAAGCTTTGAGAAAAGGTGCTTGCGGCGAATTCTGGGGATACGGTGGTATGACTTCGTTCGAAATAAGAAGATAAGAGAACGGACTATGAAGTCACTTATGACTGACAGAGTAAAGCTGCGACGCTGGACCTGACTCGGCCACATATTGCGGATGCCTCAAGAGAATCTGAACTTGACATGCCTATTTTTTAAGCCGACTGGTAATCGGTGTCCCGGAAGGTCGCTAAATACTACCTATAGAATGTATTCGGTGGAGTTATGGGATGCAAGTATGACCTGGGAGGACGCAAAAATACTAGAGGGCGACAGGGATTTTTGAAGGCGGCACGTGGTGTCCATATACTTCACTTAGGGAGCGAACATGGAAGAAGAATAACATCGAAATATGTTTGTAATAAAAAATAATAAGAGAGTTAAGTTTGATGTTATGATAATCTTTAATACACGACCCTTATATTGATTATTTTAAATATCCATTACATTACGAAATTTATTTTTTCATAAAATGAGAGCATAAAATTTACGTAATAATTTTACTTAACTATATTTAAAACGAAAAAAAACATGTTTTTAATCTAATTGAATTCATGACTCACTGACACATTAACATCCAACGAAATTAGTGTGTTTATTTTTTTAATATTGATTGATCATCATTAGAAATGTACTATTAAATTGTTTAATCGCATTTCACTTTGAACGAGCACAAAAAAGACTTATGCAACAAATTCTCGTAATAGCTGTTTAAATTACTGAAGATGTTTTATCATCAATATAATATTAATTAAATATTCAATATATATTATGTGTATATGAAGGTAAGTACTGCACATATATTAAGACAGTTTAAATTCAGACATAACGGATATATGTAATCACAGGCATGTATGTTATATGGTTATTAAATACGTATTCATATTTTTTATGAGTGGTAAAAGCGAAAAAAGTTTTAATTATCGACTTTATCATTAACTTTTTACCATACATGAAGCCGTTATGAAGTCAAGACGCTTTTCAGTACTCAAAGCACTTACAATTAATGCCTTCTATACAGAGAGCGACTCGACGACGACGACAGCAGGTGACCAATCATAGCGAGCCAACGACCAATCAAGGCGACGACTACCTCGCTGTGATTGGTCACCTGCTGTTGTCGTTGTAGAGTCACTCTCTGTGTAGGAAAAGTATAAGTTAGTCATAGGTGATTAGGAATACGTTGGAATCTCCTTGGGGTCCTCAATTATGTTATTAGCATCTGTTGCAACTTAATGATTAATCTATTTTGCTTTAAGTACATGTATATATCTCCCGACGGCAAAGTACACTTTATTTATGAAATTATTTAAACGTAAACCAAATTTCTAGTTATATCGTTAAATTTGTATGGCATTAGGAGTATTTAAATTATTTTATATAACCCCATCAATGTTTAATATCCCAATAACAAGAGAATTTTTCAAGGGACCGAATTAATAATATTCCCTTTATTTATTATGGGGAAAATTTCTTTGGTATATGTTCTGTTTGGTGTAATTCCAAGGAACTAAAACGAGTCGAGGACGTGTATCAAACAAAATATTTTGCTTTTATTTTGATAATTTGACTAGATGGACTTATTCCAAAGTGGACGTATATCGATGTGCAACTATACATTTGAATAGTCAAGGTTAAATAATACATTTTTATACCATATTCGCTCCCAAAGTGGAGCATATAGATCTTCACAGTGTGAAGATATCCATTCCAAAAGTGTAGTAAATGGATCTCCGCAATGTGAAGACGTCTTGATAGCTTAATTTTCACGAGAATTGTTTGTCATACAATCGCTCAACCCGATGGGCATCCAGTCTTGCATTTTGAGATTTTTTTTAAATCCCACAGATAGGGAATTGAACCAGCATTCCTCGGATTACTAGTCGCGTACGCTACCAACTAAGCTACCAGGGAGACAATAATATAGCACCGTTATTATTTTAAATCTAACTATATCGCCATGAAATTAGACAGATATCTACCGACTTGGTTGCCACAAGGGCGAATTTCGTTGCTTTTAAAAAGTTTGCGGCGTCATACGGCAAGCGTGATGATCTCTTCACATGAATTGCTTGACCAAATAGTCTCCATTTTTTTCATCATTATATTTCTTTTAATTTCAGCACACTTCAGCGCGTGGCAACCTAAGTCTTGGGTAATTTATATTTATTCCCGGGACATTCCCGTCGAATAATGTAGATCGCTTCTCCATATCAGAGCTCCGGGATACGCCTGATCAAGACCAGGTGTAAGGACGGGGCGAGTGTATGGTGGGCACATTAGGTAGATATCTATGACATATTATATTATATAATAATGGAACAATGACACATTCATGTATCTAGGTACGTATACATCTGACCCCTTCCATATTACTTACCTTTATAATATATAACTCATAAGAAATCGAAGACATTATATATTGTACACACCTTGAATGATTTATATATCTATATAATATTTTAACATACTGTTAATTCAATCTTTTGATGTTTACTAACAGGAAATAAAAACGTGTTATTTTTTTCAAGTGATTTATATCAAATTTTTCAAACAGTCAATCCTCATTTAATTTAATCGGATTGTGTATTGTTTTCGCAATATTACTGTTTTGGAAGGTTGTTTGGATAAATTACATCAGAATGACAGTAAAAGACTTGAATTCTGTTAGACAATAATGTTTTTTCGTTTGACAGTGTACGATATATTATATGTTTAATTGTAAAAGCTGGCAACTAAGAAGTTGTATTTTTAATGGAATGCATAAATTTAAATGCATACAAACAATTAATTTTTTATAGATTTTAACATTTTTAGTTATAAAAAAAATATTCTCATAGTTGAAAGTGAGTTTTTTTTTTATTTGAAATGTGTGTCAATAAAGATTCTTAAACAATCTAGGAGCGTTTGTCAGATCTTTGAACATAGATTTAGAGTTGCTATCAAACGTATCACCGTATTTGTATATATCCTTGACACAGAAAGAAGTAACAATTAAAAATTGATCTCGTGTTTTATAAGTTTATATTTTTTGTTTAAAAATTTAAATTATTAATCTTGATTTCCTAAACATGAAACTTTTCTTCTATATGTTCTTCTTACGTGAAGTACATATCTGCAATTTACATGAACAAGCCAGAGTGAGACATGAAGTATAGAAAAAGAAATATGAAGCTTCAAATGAACAAGTTTTTTTGCCTTGTAAAGACAGAGTTTATGAAAATGAAAAATCACTAAGTATACACTATTGAAAATGAAATATATAAATACAAATATCCTATAGATACGTAAATTTAGTTTAGAATGCCAAAATAAATCTCTGTCGTCAGTTGTATATGAATGAAATTGGTTTATTTATTTATTTAATGTATACATATTGTAATATTACAAATTATACGAACAATAAAATTATATTCTTTACTGTTTTGTGAAATTAAACTCTAAAATCTTCCTTTACAGAGGCATATTCCCAACGAATGAATCAACTTTATTTAACTACTATTTTCTAGGTGTATTAGCATATTTTTAAGCAATATTAATTAAAATGTATATATTTTTCTAGCAAAAGCTACTGGAAGAAAATATCAAGTTATAATAGTTATTCTTAAAAGGCTTTATATATAATATACAATGTTAATCTATCGTCATTTATTACACGTGTAGAATAAATATCAAATCCACTTGCAAAAGCTTGGCCTATACTACAGTACTTGAAATGCAAATACAGTGTACAAATAATACATCGCCTGACGATATCTCAAAGCTGTTTCGCAATTCTAATGGTGTGAAATGAGATGAATGTTGTATAGCCAGGAAAGTGATTGGCCATATTATTTGAATATTTTCATAAGCAAAGAGCTTTCTAAAATGTTGCGCTGCAAAGCGAGTGAGATTATCTTAACCTAGTCAAGTATGGTAAAGTAATTTTTAGGTCTTATCTGTATCAACTTGACTAAAGCGTTAAAACTGACATTTTCAGATCTATCATGTCCGCTCTTAAAGTTGAGCATATGGATCTACACAGTATGAAGATGTCCGCTTTGAAAGCGGAGGATATATATATCTACAATGTGAAGACGTCTTGAAAACTTATTTTTCACGAGAATTGTTTGTCAGACAAATATTCAACCCAATGGGCATCCTGTCCTACATTTTTTCCGATATCCGACAGATGAGAAATCAAAGCTGCATTCCTCAGATTGCTAGGTGCGCACGCTACTAGCCACGCTATCGGGAAGACTAATGATTTAGAATATATTATATGCTATAATAAATATAATCTCCCCGGTTAGCGTAGTTGGTAGCGCGTACGCCTAGCGATCCGGGGAATGCGGGTTCGATTCCCCATCTGGTCGGATTTTTGAAATCTGAAAATGCAGGACTGGATACCCATTGGGTTGAGCAATTGTCTGACAAACGATTCTCGTAAAAAATAATCTGTCAAGTGGTCTTCGCATTGCGGAGATCCATATGCTCCACTTTGGGAGTGAATATGGTATAAAAAAAATATAAATATATAATTTATATTATCATATTTTAGCGTCGAATCTATACATTACTAAGAGAGGTGAGGCTATATCTCATTGATATTATTAAAACATGTCTTGAAATATTAGTTTTTTCATGAGAATTGCTTGTCAGGAAATTTATCAACTCAATAAGTATTCATTTTGGTATTTTTTTAAATCCAGCACATGTAGAAATCGAACTCGCATTCCCCGGATGCTTAACGCGCACATTAACTTCTAAGCTACCGGAGATCTATGTTACATGTCTTCTAAAGACTTTTTGGGAAAAAAATAAATTCAGCAAAAACTTTCTTGTAATCGTCGTCAAATTCACTAAAACTATGATATAAACCATAAATTCCCAAGATGTTTAATTCACCGTGTCTTTTGAAAATGTATCTCAAAGCTCTGCATCAAATAATCTACCTCAATGTATCATAATTAATATCCTTGCGAGTTTTCATAATATAGTTTATATATTGATGGCTTAATCTTCAAACCAGCCAACTCCACATGTACAAAATATTCAGGAGCAACAAAAATCTTTAATAACTAAAATATTTTTAACTGATATTTATTACTAACTTATATAGTCAAACGTCTTCACGTTAAAAACACGTTTTTCATAAATATATCACTCTATCTCGAGAGTGGCTTTGTCGTGTTTTCATATTATTTATCTAATCTTTCAACATGAAATATGAAATCAGTCAAAATATGACAACAAAATTTCTCATCTATCAGTGTTTTCGAACACATACAACTTTAAACGGTTAAGTGCTATGTACATAAAGTATGTGTACTGGAAACACCAGTGGCGTAGCTACCATATTAAAGTGCTGGAACCCATAGCAGTAAATACATGATAAAGATTCTTACATCGAAAATGTATTGACATAAATTGCGGCTTTTAAATAATAAAATATTTTTTCGATAATCCCAATATATACAACCTATTACACATTCTGCCAAAAGGATATAAGCTGTACATGCCGATTTAGTGTCTAAATTTAGTTGTTAAGTTATAACAAAGTATGGTCTGCCAAATTTGCAACCAGGAAAAGGGGCTTTGACAATTTTTATGTATGGGTTTATTACTGACATATATATACCGATATGGAGCCTCCCACCCGCGGACATGAGTAATTCTTTCCGTTCACTACACATTTTTGGACATTCCCACAGTATGTGATTAGCATCTGGTTTTGGAAAACCACAAGGAGATTTAAGTCCTAATAATAATATTTTAATAATTACCCCAACACAACCGTATTGTAAGTTTTGTGAACAGGTGCCTGCGGAGGATTCTGGGATACGGTGGTGTGAATTTGTTGGAAATGAAAAGATAAGGGAAAGGACTATGCAGCTACTTATCACCGACAAAGTAAACTGCGACACTGGACATGGTTTGGCCACATATCGCGGATGCCTCAAGAGAATTTGAACATAATCTGCTTATTCTTTAAATATTATCTATAGAATGTATTTGGCGGATTTAAGAGATGCAGGTATGACTTGGGAGGACGCAAGAATACTGGCGGGTTACAGGGATTCTTAGAAGCGGCACGTGGTGTCCATATGCTTCATTTACCGAGCAGATATAAGAGAAAAATAAGAGTAAAATTTTTTCGGTGTGGATTACCTAGTAAATATTGAAAGCACTAATTCTCGTCTGTTTTTTTTTGTTAAAAGTTTAATATTTCTAGCTACGCCGCTGGAGAACATATTGTACATTTTGTCTGTGAAAAAAGACCCGGTGGCGTGCTCGTTTCCAGCGCATGCATAATATATATCAAATCATCACATCACGAATTCGATTCACACGTCTTGAGGCGCGCATCACCAACCAGACAAGCGCATGCATCGATCTGCCGCTAAATCAAGTGCCTCTTACGTGATAACGTGATTTGGACCAACCAGGTGGGCGAACCAAATATTACCGCTTTCACATCGCACGTATATATATATGAATATATATTTTCATATATTAAACAATATCTCTATTTCAAGTAAATACTAATTCGATAAAGGGTAATTAATTCTAAGGTTAATTTTGAGAAAACAATCATTCATATAATATAAGTACGGAGAGGAATGGCAGTGTTATCAAAATTACCTCGATTATTAATATCTTTCATCTGGAAAAAAATAAGTGTAGATTGAAGTTTTCTCATAATTTTTTAAAATAAGATCAATTTGACTCTTTCAACGGGTGATTTTTTAAACTTTACTTCTACAGTTATTTATTGTTACTTTAATTTTTTCTGTTTCTTTTATGCTTTTTTAATTTTTTTCTTTCTGGTTATTTGTATATATTATATTGTGAATAGCTTAAATTTATAATTTATAGCGCATATTAATTCATATCTGGAAACAATTATAAAATGATTCTAGATTAATAAACGTTACTGGTGACGCAACTAAGACGCGATTAATTCTTTCCTCGCTGAGACAAAAGCCACGTTGCTGGACCGCAAGCTTCGAGCTCAAAATACACTTTTCAAATTTGAATTATACAAAATCTTTTAATTCAATTATAGCAATTAGCAATAAATTGATAGCATTATGTATTAAAAATTGAATATTATAAAATAAGTTCAAGAAATGAAATAACGTTGGAAACAGAGACGTGACATTCTAATGCAGATTCGTTAGTACGCTGTCATTGCGTGTAGTCTCAGAATGCTCCCTCTCTTCTGAGACGTAATGATATCATCATTTTTAGTGGTTTTATTTCCAAATGACATCAATGAAATCATAGAAGCTTTTATGAGGAAGACCTTTCAATTAGTATTTTTACATATTTAAAATATAATATAAAAACTCGTCACTCACTGTCTATCACAGAGTAACAGGAATTAAAAAAAGACTTACAAATTTATAAATAATCAATTGTTAATATTTATTGGTCAAGTATATCTTTATAGACTGATATATTATTTGATTATTTATTAATCAAAAAGACATGCATAAATAATATATTATACAAGCAAATATATTTAGACAAATATGATATATTTCTTAATGTATCATAAAAATACGGTGAACGACCCGTTTAAAACGTGTGATAATTTTAAGTTAACATAATAACTGCAGTTTATTTATCAGACACTTTATAAATTAAAAGCTCTCATGTGTTTTCATTCTCTTATACAATTAGGAAATGGCTTCTATGTGTCGAAAAATTAGCGATGCCTCTGTTTTCTCACTAACTGAATTAGCCACTCACGAACGACTATGTATTTAAATTACAATTTCATTTACTCTCTTTCTAGTCTATTATTTTCCTGGGAATATTCCGTCTCAATATACACTCGTCTTATTTTCAGTTGATTTAGCATTTACTTTGTGATACATCACGAAATATTTTTAATTGGCAATTTAATTTGTCACATAAATAAAACGTTTTACTTTGAAGTTAAATATATTCCGTTTAATTAACAAACATTTTCATTATTATTCAACCACTTTGGTGACAATTGAAACAAGTATTATCATTCTAAATTATCAACCTTATAGCCACTATTATTTCTTCAAAGTCCTAGATAAAAATGCTGCAATTGTTAAAAAATAATTATATTTGATAGAATATTATTTGTTTTATTCATTATGCGTCCAATTTCAAGAAAATCCCATTACGGAAGCAAAGACGCTAAACGGCCGCTGTCAGCATTTCTCATTGATATCGCGATCAACGATAATGTATCGTTTCTAGCATTCGGTGGGTTAATCAATGGTAAATCTTTTTATACTCCATGGCACTAATAATGATTTGTTTACTGATTCGCATGCTAACTGGTTGTTTTATACAATAAATACTCATTCGAAATCTTCTCCTTTACATTTCGGCATAGTGGAATAAGTTCACTTGGGAAATTCTTCCCTCAATTTGAAAATATATTTACTCCATTTCCAAAATGGGCATCTCTACACTGAAAAGATACATATCTTCCATGCATGGTTAAACATATATTAATTATTACTTACAATAGAACCAATTAGGTCAGGCTAGGAGACAGTTATCTACTAAATTATATTACAAAATGGTAAATTAAAAGACAATAAAAAATACATGTCAGACACATAGTAATGATATTAATAATAAAGTATTAAAAATACAAAAATCAAATTTTAATAAGATACAATATAATAATGTGTCTATGTTTATGTAAGTTTTTTGTATTATATCCCAAGATATGATTGATTTTCAACGCACTTCTCACAAAACATACTTTGATCAACGTGAAGGTGATGGAAAAATATATCAATACATATCTTACCAGGTTTACTACGTACAGGAAGTTAAATTATTATTGAAATATTTTGTTTTTCACTCAGTGGCTGAATTGTAAGTAATTATTTGACACTCAACATCAACGGTCTTGTGGTTAGGAAAACTTGGTGCGTTGAGTTATTAGCTGATAAATTATTATCTGAGAAAACAATCCGTTAAGATGAATCTTCATATTATAGTTAATATTTGTAGCTATTTCATATTTAGAAAACTATTTCATGTATGCCAACTGAGAACTTGGACTTAAAGCCCGTTCTACGAGATTTATGTGTTGTAAGGCATAGATGCAATCAACACGTTGATAATTCTTATACAATGACATTCGTCAATACAGCGATCAGGTAATGTAAGTAAATTATAAGAGAAATATTACAAAACATATCTGCTCCAATTTATCCAATACAAGCGTATATATAATATATTATAATTGTATGCTTAATCACAGCAAAGGTAAAAGGATCTTACGCATCGAAGAATTATAGTGGTAAATTGTATGAACTAAATGATTTTTTGAATTTTCTTATTACTCGTATTCTATGTTAGGTAATAAATAATCCAACAATTTACAAGATTTCTGGGACACTGCCAATGTTAGATTGTGCCAGTTCAGCTAATGTATTAAACTCATTTGAGATTAGACCCCATTTATTATATGGTATATATTTAATTAACTACGATGTGAAGATATGTTTCTCAGGTATCCGACAAGTAAGCGTGTGCGTTTTAAAGCCGGAGATTGTTAGTTCGATCATCACAGCTGCTAGATTATTTTTAAAACGTCCAACAATGCTGGACTGAGTACGCATTGGGTTAGACAATTAGCTGAGAACTAATTCGTTTGAAAAAAATATATCAACATATCTTTACAGTATAGAGATCTATGTATCTCGGTTATTGATATCTCCCACCTGAGCGAGAGTGAGTTTATAGGGATGTTATTTTATAAATTTCTAATAATAAATAAACTATTACTACTACTAATAAATAAACTCACTGGGCAAGCTATTTTTATTTGTTCTTCTTCTCTAGTTACGTTAATTGTATTTATTTATATATAAATGTTGAACCTGTTATTTTTAGTTGACTTTTTTGTAATATGTTTTGTAAATAGAAAATGTATTACCTTTATTATTATGCTATGTTGTAAATGTTTTGAACTGATAATTTGTGGTGTTTACAACATATAAAATAAATAAATAGTCTATTTCTGGAGCGAACATTAGCACACAGTATAAATGTACATAAGGCATATGTTGACACATTATTTTTAACAAGAAATTGATGTCAGACAGTTGCTTAACCCAATAGGCATTTAGTCCTACATTTTCAGATTTTTTCAAAATTTAGTAGATGTGGGAATCGAACCCACATTTCCCGAATACGAGGCACACACGCTGGCCTCTTGGCTACCGGCAAGACAATTTCACAGACTATAGATAAAAATAATATTTGTTTTAAATAGTTCATGGTTATATATTTACGACCGTGACTACATTATATAAATAGCATATATAAATATGTATATGGC
This sequence comes from Rhyacophila evoluta, assembly GCA_022683975.1. NCBI lineage: Eukaryota > Metazoa > Arthropoda > Insecta > Trichoptera > Rhyacophilidae > Rhyacophila > Rhyacophila evoluta. The sequence continues at coordinate 11,715 of JAGVSQ010005638.1, forward strand.
ACCTGCGCCAGAGGCTTCAGATTTAGCATTTGCTGCAGCTGGCGAGTGCGTTACTCGAATTCACTTGTTCGGAGTAGGGAGAGATTTATGCATATAAGGTACCAGCAGGTCTTTTTGAATCAGTGATAGAAAATTCATCGCTAAATAACAATTAAAAGAATATATAAAAAACTTATAAGACGATGAGTTAATAATTATTGATTTAAGTAGTAATATATTATAACTATAAAAATACTTATTTTTCTTTCAGTGGAGCATAAGGGTCTACATAGTATAAAGATATCCACTTTGAAAGTGGAGTATATGGATCTCCGCAATGTGAAGATGTCTTGACAAATTATTTTTTCACTTGAATTGTACTCAACTCAATGGGTCTTTCATTTTCAGATTATTAAAAATTTGACTGATGTGGGAAACTAACCCTCATTCCCATGATTGCTAGGCATGTATGCTAACCTCTACGTTACCGGGAAAATACACAACATTTTAAGCCCCACTTAAAGTGTTTTGATATAAAAATAATTGCGTTTTTTTGTATTTTTTAACTTCTTTTTAACCATAATTCAATTTGTAAAATAATCTTGTTAACAGTTATTTAAAATAAGAAATATGTCGTTATGTTGAATGATTGGCTGACAAAAAATTATCGTAAAACACTATACAAGTCCTCACATCACTTCATTATGAAATTACTATGCGTTACTGTGCCAGTGAACATCTATATCTTTACCAATGACAAGTCGAGTCAAATCAGAAGGACTATTGGTATAATTTCTTGATGACAATACTTTAGAACGTGGTATTCTAAGTTTGGATAGTTAAATTTATCCGGAGATTTTTTTTCAAAAAGTTTTTATATCTACATTACGGTATACACTGGTCTAAGGCCGGTGTTATGATAACAGAGCGACGGAAGCAGAGCGTCGCTAGCAGAGACGCAAAATAGATGTAAATAGATGAGTGAGTAAGTTCGGCAGCGCGACAACACGTTGTTGTCACAACAACTTGCTAACTTCCTCACTTACTTATTTACAACTATTTTGCATCTCTGTTGCCGATGCGCTCTGATGCCGTCGTTCTGCCGCCGTGGCATCTGTCGTAGCTCCGGCCTAAGTCAGATGTAAAGATATGGCGGATATTATTATTTCGACACAGCCTTGATTGTTACAAGGATGACACCGAATCCTGTTAATGTCGCAAAGAAAAAGAAGAACTTCCAAATAAATGCTTCGTTAAAGCTTGATTGAAAGCTCAAAGCTAAATTCTAAAGTTGCTCGCAGATCGTCAGTTGGCATAATTTGCAGTACGCAGCAGTTATATGTAAAGTTACTTTGGTGTGTTGTCAAACGCAAAAGTGCTATCAGATCCGGCACGTTCAACGCCGTAGATATTATTAACTTTGGCTGGACGTTTACGCAAATTTGTTTACAGAGTTAATATTTCAGATACAACGAGTGCATTTATCATACGTGATGGTTGCTCGCTGATAGCGTTCGCGACCCGGAACTAACCATTGCTTGGCTATGTATTACGCACTTGGATCTTTTTAACTTTACAACTACATATAACTTCTATTTAACTCTAACAATTTCAACATGTTTACAAAAAAAAGGTACTAACGTATTTAATTACTATTCCTGTATCTATTTAATGTGCCCACCATCCACCCGCCCCGTCTTTACACCTGCTCTTAATCAGGCACATCCCGAAGCTCTATATCGAATGTCCCAGAAGTAAATATAAATTACCCAAGACTTAGGTTACCACGCACTTAAGTGTGCTGAAGCTACGAAATAAAATGATAGAAAAAGCTAATTGAAAAAAAAATGGAGACTTATTTGGTCAAGCAATTTATGTGAAGAGATCATCGCGCTCGCTGTATGATGCCGCAAACTTTTCAAAAGCAATGAAAATTCACCCTCGTAGTAACTAAGTCAAATCCTGTATGCATTAATTTTAATGAAATCTCTTAATTTAAACTTATAAAATTGGGCTAAAATCAGTGGCGGCTTGTAGTTAAAATTAGTGGGGGTGCTGTTCCAGATTTTTTTAACCTTTATTTTAAAATTGTGTAAAATGAAACGAACATGTATAAAAACAATACTTAATAGACTCTTAAACGAATCAAATAGAATTAGGTTGAAGCAGGATGACAATCTAATTCTACAGATTATCACATTCAAACATATTGTACACGGCTTTATTCACAACACACCTGAAGTAGAAAAAACCACCTTCTACCAGCACGCTGCAGTCGGCACTGCGGGAGCGACAGTGCTCTCTTTCCCTCGCAGCCTCGCTTGCAGCGTAATATGCGCTTAACAATCAAACGCCACGCCGCTGAAACTGTGAAATATATAGTTCCAAACAAAGAATCTCGTATCTTTTTTATAAGCTGAGGTATAGTTATTGACATTCAGCTTAATGATTATATATTATACAAAATATAAAGAAAGTATCAAAGAAAAAAGGGCTGTTTATTTTTAATGTTATTTTTATATATCTATATATATATAAATATTCTTTTTGTCTTTTACTATTCATATTTTTACTATTTACTATTATACTATATATATATTCTTGGACCTCTGCCTGGCACACAGTTCTGCAGATTAATAATAGTAAACGACATTGGATACAGCTTTATTATGAACTGTTAATATGCACGTGCTATTTTTAATTTGCGTACAGAATGCAACATGCGCCTTGCCAACGACGTGTCTTTGCTACTAACGGACGCGCTGAGTTGTCATTAACCAGTATCTTGGTATCGACCCTACCATCGAGGACGACCAGCATTACCTTGGAATCATCACGACCTGGTCTTATTAGGCCAAACAAAAGTTACCTCAAACCGGATGACTTGCAGATAAATTATCACTAAAGACTCCTTGAACTCACGAGCAATAAAACTATGGATTTATCGCTTTCCGTTGCTACTGTTTATTATATAGAAACAATGGATAGGTTTTTTAATCACGATTATGTAGATACTTGTTTTTTTATTGATTGATATTCAAAATATTAATTTTACATAAGCCGCGTATCGATCATTGATTGGTTTTTATTACATTATTTTTATTGCGAGGCATTTCTAATTCGAATCAATAAACGTACAGATAATAAATAAATGTACTGTGCAGGTTTTATACATATATATAAATATATAACATCTATTACTATCTCTTTTGAAGTATAATAATAAATAAATCTATAGCCTTAAAATGGTATGATATATTTGTTTGTCGACAAATTCTTTTTAATATGTGTAAATATTATTAAATATTTTTAATTTTTAATTAAAATGGCACGTAAATATTCGATAATTTGTTGAATAAAATAAATTAATCGTTAAATGGAGTTCAACCAAGTAATTATAATTTTAATCCTATTAAATAGTAATACAATGCAATTATATTCGTCACATTGACGATTAAGTTGGTAAACACGCACGATTGTGAATCGATCGTTATTTAAGGTTTTTAAATATACTTAAATTAAAGATATACATATGATATGGGTAAATCGATTGGCTTACAACCAATTCTCGTGAAAAATAAAAACTCTCATAATAATATATTACATTTTGGAGATCCGTACGTCTTTCATATTTACGCAGACATACAATTGGAATTGTAGCAACTTGATTAAATATGTTTTTAGACGACCTGTTTCCGAGAATCGTTCGTTAACCAGTCATCATGAAATACCATAACGTTATTTAACACTATACTGATAACTATTAGCAACAAAATAAATAAAACAGATAACATTTGAAAATTTGTTTGATGTTATTAATAAAATTCGATCTAGAATCAATCACACGTAAATACTCGTAATCAAGTTTTATCACATAGCAAACTTAGAGATAAATGATTTGACAAAATTTATAATACTGACCATTCAAATTAATTTAGTGTGCCCTTTTTATGTAATATCAATTGTGTATGCGTGATTCTATACATACACATCGACTGTGGAAAAGAAAAAGGATTTAACCCACATAGAATTTATTTTACAGGAGGCACAAAAAAACGTTTACTTAATGATTTTGAGCCAAAGTCAAAACATTACACACATGCAACCTTAAAGTGCATGAACACTAAAACTGATAATTTATTAACTTAATGTCATATTATTTTAATATATATTTTTAAGAAAAACCAGTAAAATTGATTAGTTTGAAGCCTTTTTTCCTGGTCGAAATTTTACAGGCCATCCTTTTTTCAAACTTGAAAGCTAAATTTTGACACTAATCAGACATTTTCAAATCACATCCTTTTGACAGAACGTGTATTAAATTTTAAACATCCTAATTATCGAAAAAATGCTATTTTGAAAAATTGAGAGCTAGGTCCTTTTGCCTTTCCACAGTCGATATGTCAGCTACAAAAATAAAGCAGATGAATGAATAAAGTGTGAAAATGTTCACTGCAAATGTGGTCTATATGGATATCAATAATGTGACGAAAACATAACGTGTATTAAGTTGTAAAAATCCTGATTATCGAATGAAAGCTTTTTTTTTTAATTATGGATAAATTATTTTTCCTTTCCATAGCTGACATTCATTGCAGCATTACCGTAAAAATAAACAAACGCTGGCAACGAAAACGTTTAAAAATAATTTAAAACAAGACGAGATTTTTATTAATATTTTCACATACAATAATAATAACATATTATCGCTTGCGTAATCTTTATGTTTTAAATATATTATTAAATGCAATTTTACGCCGTTAAAATAGTAATTCTGGTGCCCATTCATTTATGAACAGGCGTCGAGACGGATCATCCAGTGTTTCATCTTCACTCAACGAACGTATGTAAAAAATCTGAGTCAGTAAGTATATTTATAATTATCGTATTTAATTGGAAACGATTTGCATTTATCTGATCGTAAATAATGTAGAACGTGGGCCGACGAATGATTTACTCGCTTTGCCAAGGACTGATTCGTATTACATATCGAATATGCACATAATGGTTACACAATGTGATACAAAAAATCGGTGAATATTTACATCGAAATTTTGTTATGCAAATGGATTGAGATCACCCGAATCAATGTTGCTGTGAACTATTATATGCAACCAATCGTGTGAACATTTTACCCAGGCAATAGACTCCAAATTTATATTTATTAGCAGCCGAATAGCTTTATATATTAAATTATTGGTCTACGTATGAAATATGTTTAATCAAGCCTGTTCGTCGTGTAGAACATATGTATTTATTATACAACGTGAAGACTTATTATGATAAATTGTTTTTAATGCAGATTTCTTATTATTGTCTCTCATTGTCTGGTACATTATTTTTTTTAAATACTCTCGTCAATTAACCACGTGATAAATGAAAATTTCAAGAAATCGATTAATTTGCATGATATTGGACACTGGAAAGAGCCAGGACTATTGTAACCTCAGAAACAGCAATAAGACAGCGAAATGAAATCATAAAGTATCTATTATTTCAAAACCGCGCATTTGTTGGTAAGTTACTATTATTATTTAAATTAATTATAAAAATCTAGCTGTACTCAAATTTCGTAAATTAATTGTAAAACGTCTTAATATTTCTGTATTAGTTTGAGCACTTCAATGTGTGCGCAGATGTCTCATGGCGTGCGCGTATTTATTTGTTTATTTAGTTATTACATGTTGTAACATTACAAATTACAAGTTTAATACGTTAACAACACGATA
>JAGVSQ010005639.1:0-17422 GCA_022683975.1 Rhyacophila evoluta
GATCGAATAATGGTAAAACGACATGGACACGGGTCCCGTGTTGTTGCGCGTGGCTTCAATGTTTCAATGGACACGGGAGCCGTGTCGTGCGCACTGAACGTGTTAAAATCAATTTCCATCAAGCACCATCAGTTAAAAATATTAATTATAACCAATAAGCTTGTTGTGGAAAGGAAAATAACAATATTGTCAAAACTCACATACCTAAAACATTTGGTATTTGATCTAATAAAGCAGCTTTTTTATGAATTCATGCTATCTAATGAATGAATATGGAAGGGCATGTTGATATTTTGAAATCAAATGTCTCTCTTCTTATAAACCTTTATAAATGTCATGACATTCAAATGAGGGAGAAACTAAAAATTATTCGGGAAGAGTAGATATGTTTGTGTATGAACATGTAGGGAATACCATCCTGTGTATTATATTATGAAATGTAGATATATTTTTCATGCTAATTTTTTTTTTTAATAGCTTTTACCAGGTGTGTTCAAAACTTATATTTTATTTTTCGACTTCTTGAATAGTGTTACTTGGGACCCTGTGCATAAGCGCCAGCTGCTTATATAAGAGCTCACACATAATACTGTTTGAAAAATTTGCCTTTCTTAAAGTGTGTATATAATTTGTCATCTCTATTTCGAATGCGTTGTGTGTGAACCACCAAATATACTTTTTTTAAATCAATGACACGCCTAATTTTCCACCTACATAATAGAGTCAACAATTTAACGCTTTATAAAACAGAATATATTAAGTCGTTATCATAATAGTATATAAATTTTGACATTGATAATTTGTCTCACTAAGTCAACCCTTAAATATTTTATCATCTTTTTAGTAAGTCTAATTTGATCTAGGTGATAAAAAATAGGATGTAAACTTTTATACCTGCAACAGCTAAAAATCCTTGTAAAATTTTGATTGATACTGTGAATATTATTATTTGGTTAATACATTTCTTGAAAGAAAAAGTTGTATTTTTGCAATGTGCAATGATAAATGGTTTATGTTTATGCCCTGAAAGATAGCTAATTATAAAGAAATACGGGATAACTTTTGTATAAAATACGAAATGGTCAACATAGTACTTTTAAAAAATCAGAATACTTTTTTCTAGAAAATCTTGAAAAAAAATGTTCACAACTATTTCCATTAAATTTATGTTGACTATGATGTAAAAGATTACATAGTATCAATCACACGCATTTTTATTTTCAAAATGATTTTTTATAGAATAGACTAATATTTCAATTGGAATTATATGAAATGAAAGCGGTTCACGTATTATTTCTTAGAATTATCAAACTGGCGAATGTTTTAACGCATATCGCCATCACACATTATTCTTCTTCGTTACCATACTATGGCAACATTATAAATTTCTTGCTGTCAAAATATTATTCTACTTTCGAGTTGACTAAGCGGGTTCGTTGTTGTCTCTTGTCGCTCGTGTTTGCATATAAGGTTTTTATTGAAACTGCTTTAATACTAAAGATCTGTCGCTAACTCTTTTACATTATTACGGTATTCTCATGACTAGCAATTAGACACTAACAAGTGTGAATAAATGATTGCGATCATGTACAACACAGTGGTTATTTTTTTCATTCTTCGTTCCAGGTAACAAAGATTGTCGGCATTTCAATTTTCAAGCATCGCCGCGTACGATGACCGTCAAAATAATATATTTCGACATCAGCTGACGAATTTGCTCCTCTGACCGATATCAGAGCAAATGTGATAGTAAATTACGTATTTCAATGTGACTTAAATGTTATTTAACGCAATAAGATATTGTGAAAATAAACAAAAGGTTGTTCACACGGCTATTATTTTTGAAGTGCTTTATGGGAGTCTGCATCACAATAGGTATTGACAATCATTTCATATCTCAGGAAGAAAAAGAGAATGATTATTACGTGATATATGTTACCATATGTAATCAAAGATTGTATAATTTATGAAATCATGTACAGACTATTTATTCGCCTGCGTCAAATGTGAAGGGTCACGACTCGTGGGAGACAAAACTGCTATAGTTGATTAATTGATATGGTTTTATTTACTTAACCCTTTGCGAAATCATAGGCATTGGCTAAATGTAAAAAAACATTAACCAGAAATTGACATTTCTTTTACCTGTCAGTAAAATTTTATAATAAATCTAATTTATTAGTGAACACAAATCACTTCAGTATTGAAAATTAATCTTATTACGTGATTTTTTAAAACCAATCTGCAATTTTTGAGAATTGACATTATTTAACCATTTGAAGTAGACATGTCATCATAGATAACTGAATTAAATTGGATATTTAAGTCATAATTTAATACATATTTATATAATTATTACGATGTAATAATTAATATGAACTAATATATAATTAGGATCTGATATCCTATCGTCATAAAAACAGCCATCTATATACCGCAGAATCAATTTTTCATTATTAAACCACCGAGTAATTGTAACCCGTTAATATAATAATTAGACACTCGTTATATTTATGGTTTTAAGTATTATATTCATCAGATGGATATACTGTTTTTTTACAATACACTATGTCAATTTTTTTAAGTGGATTCACGACTAAAATATTATTATGAACGGAAATATTTGTTAAGTTAAATCACAATTAAAAACAAGTGACTGTTAAATGAAGGAACCGTATTGACAGTAACTGCAAATATTGTATGAACAATGTCAGCTTCAAAGAAAACATCCAAGTTTTATGCGGAGTCGCACCCTGGAGGAGTGATGGAAACTCTCATTGAAACATTGCCTGATGAGCGACCCATAACGGACATAGCTGTCGTGGAACATGCCAACAAATGTCCGGCTGGATTTTGGCCAATTATGAAAACTTACGACGAGGATTCAGATGCTGACCTTTGGAGGCAGTCAATCATGTTCAAGAAGACGTGCCGGTATCTGTGCCTTTCCAAATCTGAAGGTGAGATAAGACTTTTATCATTACTTTACTAACTTAACTGATGCATCACTGTGCACCAGTAACTCAAAACCGTATAAACCAACAATCCAATATTGAACACAAATTCATTAGGAAAAGTATTTATGAATGTGTTTGGGTTATTAACAATAATTTTATTTACAAAATATCAAATTTACCAACGTAAACTCTTTGATATCAATGTCAGTGGCGTAGTTACAGAGGAGTAGTTTGAGCAGGCTGCTCCAGGCACACGAATCAAAGGGGGTGCAAGCAAAGCAAAGTTAGTGCGAGAGCTAAAAAAAATGAGAAACCATAAATTCTGGATGAAAGCAATAATTTTAAGGAAGCGTGAGACCTAAAAACGGGCGCAACGATTTTACTTGCTCCAGGGCGCTGAATTTGTAGCTACGCCACTGATCAATGTCGATTTTAATATGCGAGGTTAGGTCAAACGCATTTTATTTTAATTTTATGCCGGATGGTCGATACAAGACATACTACAACACTATTATATTACAATATAATAATATTGTTTCCTTAAATATATTTATATAAAGATAAACAGCTTATAAAATACATCATAGGTTCTTCCAATTCGATTACAAAGTAGCCTTAATTTATTAATACAAATCTTTTGTTTTTACAACGCATTTTATTTTAAAAAAAATCATGTAGTGGCCCAGTAATCAGCATGTGGCATGTTAGGATTCAAATAGTAGTCATGTAAACATTAAGTCTCTTTATCTTTAAATTGAGTACCTACAATTATTACTTGTTTACGTTGAAAGATTAGCACTATCGCAAGAATATTGAATTAGGTTTTGGCAGACAAAGCTTCAAATGCACTTTCGTGAATTTTCGTGATTATTAATTGGCTTTAATGTTATTATGGTAGTAACAACATAACTAGCATTCTTTTAATGGTGTTTATTTAATTATATAAATATGACGTGAGAGCTTATGACTACTAACGAATGTAATATTTCGATGGCTTAATCTGCAAAGCAGCTCACTCTATCCATCTAATATGTTCAGCAGCGACAAAAAACTTTGGTGAATATGTATGTTACTGCATGCAGTTGGGTGACGTATCAGGGTGATTTTACGTATGTATTTCATTTTTTTTGTGAACTTTGTGCATTCTGTGGACGATATAAAAAGTAAAGCTGAATAAAATGGCACCAAAATTGGTTCTATAACACAGGTGGAGTTAGATGTTTTGCAGATTTGTTATTAGACATATTTTCCGACTATAATTTGATGTTAGAGCAGCATATGTATATAATAACAGATACAAATAACTATGGGTGTATTCGATATTTATGAGTATTTATATACACACAATAACATTATAATTATTAAAATGATGAAACTGTAAGTTTCCCGATACACAATACAATTATGACTTGCATGTGAACTCTAAGTGTTAGTAATACCTATTTTATTTATATAGAACTCATAAATACTTGAAATGGGAGCTAGACAAGAATGGTAAACAATCCGAATGATTTTTATAAGCTTTTATTTAGTTCTGCTTTTTTATTCTTATTTTTCAATAAGTTCAGTTGCTGTAATTGTTTCTTTAAATAAAATATATTTATATTTGTTTCGGATTAGAAAGTAATATAATTATTATAAAATAAATATTGTATTTAATATAAAAAAATATTGTTGATTGTTTGCGAAAATGTATTAATTATAATAGTGTGATACATATCTGTGGTTAGGCTTAAAATATAGTATTTTGTTGTTACAAGAGTGTAAATAATAATATGACGGATTAATGTGTGTCATAGACCCGTTTGTTATGACGACTGTATTGCTGTCAAGTAGCAGATAAAGAATTTAATTAGTGGTCAAATTAGTGAATTGGCCACCATTCGTTGTGAAGAAAAGTGCGTAGTGCAGGCAGGGCCAACTCAGGCGTCGATTTACCGGGCAGCGTAATGTATAAGGGGCTGGAATATTTTAAATACAACAATATTATTGAAAGATTTTTTTCGGTTATATAAAATAAAAGTTTGTACTTTAACCACCCACCATGTCTCCACACCCTTTAAGCGGGCGTATACAGTGGCGTAAAGAACATGAGGCGCTCTTCTTAAGTGCCGGAAGTGCCGTAGGAGCACTAGAGTGTGCGTGATTCCTATTCTAACTGTTTATACGCTGTTAATATATAGTCTTGTTGAGAAGATACCTTCTCGTTCGCCTGTTGCTCTGTGTTTATTATAATTAGTAACTTTGCATAGTTTTTATGTTTTGTTTTTCGTAAATATTTTGCGCTCCCGCAAAACTTTCGGTAATCTAAGTGTATCATCACTTACCGTAATCCAGTAACACAAATCTTCCTATAGAAGCATCATGCGTAAATACAAAATTGATAATTCCCTCAGTGGGTTATATGGACACCTCGCGACACGTTTAACAGTTTCTGTCGTTAACTGTTTTATTTTTTCACATTATTGAAGGTTATGTGAGAATCCCCAAGTCCGGTGAATACATAAACATAATCAAAATGGTATTTAGTATTTTGTTCAGGTTCTTAATTCAAAGCACTTTTTAAAATTAAAAACTAAGCCATATGTCGACCAATTCTTCAGGTGGCTTCAGAAGATATTTCTGAGGATCTTTGTATATAAAACTATCTGTATTCTCACCCATGAGACGTGCTTAACTTTAAATTTATATGAATACTTTTGTTTTTAACCATGTTCGCTCCGAAAGTGGAGCATATGGATCCATATATCCGCTCCGAAATTACAGTGTATGGATCTCCGCACTGTGAAGACATGCCTTTTTCGAAAATATCTTCTGAATTATTAAATATTGAAATGACTTATATTTTAACTAGAAATAACTATTTTCGGGGCATACGGTTGGACACAAAATTGTGTCTGTACTCCTATTGATACAAATAGCGTTGAAAGTAATACTACGTCCGTACTCTTTCATGGGTTAATATATATGACATTCATGTAATGAATATTTAATTAGTCTTATTATTTTTAAGAGAATGCTATTTGCGAATAGCACAAATCACAAACGAAAACGTAGAAAGTTTTGTGTGTATTTAAAAACATCAACTCGTGCGGACTAGATATTTTTTTTACGAAAAAAAAAACATTCTGATTTGTGGGCAGCGCTTGTTTTAATATTTTTGTTATCAAATATCTAAATATACTAGAAAAACAAAGTATCGTCACAAATTTTGTTTTATCTTCGTGTGACGTTATCGTTATCATTATGACTAATTAGATTATTTCTTGTAATCAGTTTCCATGATAGCGGAAGTTACCGGTGAATACCAATCGCCTCATTTATATTATTTTAGTTAACTACTCGTAATATTTGTTTAACTCTAAGAAATTGTAAGTATTCTCCGCTATAACCTATATATTTTAACTTCGTGTTGAATTTATGCATATCCAGAATCTAGATGCATATATCATGAACACGATTTAATTTTCTTAAACAAGCCATCTGTCTTTACAACAACGGAATACTGGCAATCCGCGTCCGCTGTCTGAATGTTGTGATAATGGATTTCCAAGTCTTTGTCATCGGCAACCAGCGAAACACGGTGAAAGCTAATGGAGTCCGGCGAAATTTGCTGGTAGTTAGATCCTACCCTGACTTGTACCATCATAACGATGACAGTAATATTCTGCATTGTGTGCTCTATCGACATCTTAGCCCAATACTCATGTGAACTGTTGCTCGACTCGGAGATCCAACGTCACACGGTATAGCTTGTCGAACCACCCGTTCAAGTTATCTGGTATATCCGTATCGAATCATACTTGCAATCTAAGGCGAATTATCTATAATTTTAATTGCGTTGAAATTTACTGTTAATTTTTCTAGAACACGCTAATTAATTATCTAAGGCGATTGACATTCACTGGTCGAACGAATTCTACGTATTTTCGTGTTGCACCACTGCTCTATTTATCCCTCCAAAAAATAGCAATAATATAAAATACAATGTATTTACAATGTGAAATTCAAAGTGTTCGCATTTCTCGGAGCCATTCCAGCTGTTGATGAATAAATAAACAGTAAGTAGTATAGTATGCACTGGACTTCAAAGTATTACAACAAGAGAAAATAAAGACAGCCGGTTCATTATTAATTGACCCCAAAGAAATGAATGAACAAAGCAGTCCTCTCCGAAAATTATGTTTGCAAACATCCTTATTTTAATTTTCGCTCGTTTCCTGTTTGAATTTTTGTAATTAAACACAGTGCTTGCCGACTAGCAAAGGATCAGTGGCATGCAATCCTTTTTTTTTGCTTTTTTTGCCGCGAAAATTGTCTAAAACCTCTTACAATTTGTGAAAAACGTGCAGTTTTTATAAAATTACAAAACTCAATTTATTTTCAAATTTTATTTTATAGAAAGCTACAAGGCACCAAGTGAAAATATTGTCACGTGTCACCAATTGCCATAGTCGATCTATCATAAGACGCCATTAGAAATTCTAATATCGTTTATACTACTAAACTGCAAGCATAAGGCCGCAGGCACGATAGATGCCGCGGCGACAGAGCGACGGCGACAAAACGACGAAAATAGAGATACAAAATAGCTAGGAACAGGTGAGTGAGCAAGTGAACAAGTTGTTGTGACGACAACGTGTTGTCGCGCTGCCAAACTTGCTCACTTGCTCACTCATATATTTATAGCTATTTTGCATCTCTCTTAACGTCGCTCTGCTATCGTCCCCGCGACCTAACTTGGAATGATAAAGGAATATCTAGAGTTTTGACATACACCACCCGAGTGAATTGCGTTCACCTGAGTATCCAAGTCACCTCTTTGTACGCCATGCTCAATTTCTAAATTTAATTCTAAGATAATCTTTTTTCTTTAAAATAGTGCAATTTCCTTTTTGAAAATCTTATTAAAATAATGTAAAGTAGTGTGAAATTGGTATTGAAGTATTATATCTGCCTATGTACGAATATTTTGATTTGGCTTCCTTTGTAAATATAGAAAATATTTTTTAATTATCTTACAATATATTTAATTAAAAGAAAAACACTAATAAAAAATTGTCGTTTCTAGTAATGAGATATATTAATCATCTAGATTATCTAAAAGAATGAGAAGTCGGTCGTTCTTTGAATGAGACGCAATGTATGTACTCCCAAGTCAACCCAAATCCATTTCAACACGATCGACAAATAATTTATTAAGTTTTGATGTTTTTTTATGGAACAATGAAGTATACCACCCCTAAAAAGGTTGACTGAATTATTGTTCGACACCTGTCACCCGTTTCCGGCCAACTCAGCGCTTTATCGCTCGCCATTTTCCTTGTTTCGTTTACAAGTTCCATATTTAAAAGTAGTATTGTTTGTTATTTTACCATTAGCGAATTTACACAACGGTAGGCCATTGTTTGAGTATTTGGTTAGACGAATTGCCTCTCAAACTGTGCAGCATCGATATCATCATACGAATAGTAAATCTTATCAGAGTTGGTTTATGCACATAGTAGTATAACTTCTTTTATCTGAATGCATGAAAAGCATTGATTTCTATAATCGTTTAAAATTATTCATCGATGATCAAACAAAGGAATGCCAACAATTATGAACTATAGAAACTAATATATTTAGTAGAACAAATAAGCTGTGTCGAGCTGCGGTTTCTAGTTTTAATGAATAATTTATTGGGGAATGATCGTGACGTGATTTGTTTGCGAAACAAATGTAGCGAATACCAAAATAACCGTAGAGCATATAACGAGACCGTACATAGGATATGTCTATTTTATATTCTTCTGTAACGAAATTTCAGTATAACGAAACAAAACGGGTGGTCCCATGAGTTTCGTTATAACGGAATTTGACTGTACTACCAATTCCGTGACGATTGAGGTTTGAACATTTGGGGTACCCGATACCGCTTGTAAAAACGGATGTATGCCAAAAGAAAGTTATTGCCTGAACGTTATAGACAGAATACGAAAAACCAAAGGTTAAAGCTTACGGATGAGTTTAGCGAAGATAATGTTGGGTTACCTGAGCTAATATTATATGGCAACCAACAGCCAACCTACATTTTTAGATTTTTGAAAATCCAGCAGATGTGAGAATCGAACCAGCATTGACATACTCCGAAGCAATTACCTCTCGGCTACCGGGGAAACAGTAACGTTCACCAACCTTCTAACAAGGGTTGAGTAGATTTTTACCATAACCAGTCCCCGTAAAGTTAGCATTTCGCCCATTCCTCGTTTTGAGAATGTTCAAAATGATCAAAAAGAATAGTATGGGCAATTGAAATTGCCAATAGATATTTATAATAATAATCTTTACGTCCAGCACGCTTATTTATATTTTGAATCCACATCACGAGTATTTTTAGGTTTGAGGGTCGTTTTGCTCTTCGTCTATTAAATACTTATCCGCCTATCCCTTTAACCCGTCAATAGCGGATAAGCTAGATATTCGTTTTTATTTTTGTCCAGAAAGAGGTACCCTTTATAACCCGAATACTTCTCAAAAAATAGGACACCATGAGATTATCTTTAAAATGCTTATCGCCAATACGAAGAATTGTTCGGTTCTCACTATTAACTTCAGCATTGGGGTCAGTTTGTTCATTTGCCTCAAACATTCGATTTTAGAAAAAATCTTAATCTAATCTTAGAATATATGTATAAATAATATTAAGTACAAAACTTCAACAATATTATTACTGATGTCTGAGCACGTTGAATAAATCTTTACATGCTATTGTGTCAGTGTGAAGGCAGCAGCTCTTGCCAATACTAAAATAGTGCGTATGCGGAGATTCTATCAGACTGTCCGCAGTCTCGGATAGATGCGTTTGAGTAGTTATAACAACGGTGGACAACAAGTCTTTTACACGCAGTATTAAAAGTACTGTGGGCTGGTTGCAGTTTTGAAAACATAAGATGCACCTTTTTTAATCGACTTGAAAATTGGGATGTGTCTTATAGTGCGCGTACGATTAAAATACGAATCCTTACAAAGTATCGAAGCTATTAGTGAAGTTCAATTACTAGAGTAATATGCTAATAATTAGTACACCACGCCACTGAACTGAATAACGCCGGTACGAATTATTTCAACAATAAATTAAAAATTAAGTAAGAATTTAAAAATATCTGTTTATAAGAAAATATGTCTTTCTGATAATCGTCTCATAGGTTTGAGGTGCGTGTTATAGTCAGAAAAATACGGTACGTACGTAGGATTGCCAACTTTTTTTGAGACAATTCTTATACATATTCCCCAAAACTGAAGTATACTTACATAAATATAAATATATGTAATTTCACAATATTCTCCACTGAGAAACCACTTTGAAATTCGAATGACGAGTCGGAATGAAAAATATTACTAGTATCACTTATAAAATATAAATAAATAAGAAGTCCAGTATGCGTGTCAGATGCTGATTGGTTTAATTTGACACGATAAGTGCAAACTATTTTAGCTTTATATTCCATTTTTTCATTGGTTTTTATTGAAGGAACCCGATTTCGGAGACATTTTTCTCGTAAAACAGAGGTCATATGGTTGCCACTACCATCTAAGCTTGCATGCAGGAGTCGCAACTCATCTAATTGCAGTTACTTACATGTAATTTAAAAATGAGTTCCACTCGATTAAGTTGATTGTTGGGCGTTTGACAATCTTCGTATTTTTATAGTGATGGTTTAATGGATATGAGTTGTATTGGATTACCATCAATAATATTCAGACGCCTTTATCTAATAACCTAACTATAATATAATGTAATATACCTATTAATATTAATTTAGTCCTGGTAGCCGAGTTGGTAAGAGCAGGTACTTCGCCACTAGATTACGTCATCAAACATACGCGGAACAGGATGAATTTGAGTGATTGGCTGATAATCAGTCTTCGTCAAAAACAATCTTTCGATATACATTTTTATATTATAGAATCCATATTATGTTCTATATTCGGAGCAAACATGGGCATAATGATATAATTAGAAACATTCTGTTATTCAGTTCGAAATATTGGATCGTATCAAATTTAATAAGTATATTACTAGGCTCGCATATAGTGGTTCGTCGTCGAGCTAGTTGCAAATATGTTTGTACGTAATTTAAAATTTAATAATTATATTGATATCCTGATCGAAGTGCATACATAACATTGTAATATTTTAAATCGCATTACTGACGGCTTATAATTATATTAATTATTTAGCGGAATTGTTCCCTGTGCTTTCCGATAATAAAATAGTAACTCATGACGGCGTAACCGTCCGACAAATATAATACTATACAATCATTTTTGAATTGGATATGGATATTTCAGTTTGCATCGATTATGAAACAATAGCAAAGTGATTATCGCTGCCATGTTTCAAACCTAGTGCTCGATGCTGAATGTCTATGATGAACTGTGTGAAATACAGTATTGCATGTAAATATTTATCTGATGATGAAATTGAATGGCACTACTCCTTTTGGACGACTATGATCTCTCAAACGAAAGTATCTGGAGTGAGCGATGCAAATAACGTTTCAAAGTTTGTCGGATGCAATATGTACCACCAAAAATGCCAGATTGATTAATAAAAATAAAATTATAAAATAAATCGCGAAAGAAACTTTATCTTACCGACTAGTAGTACTTTTAATAAATTATCTGTTACTAAAATTGATTTTTCTCACTTCATCCTAAGCGTTCATTACGTTATTCCAGAGCAATTATTTTGGCACCCTTGACGAATATCAAAAATAGCGTCTCCTTTTCATGTTAACAAACTACATAGTTTAAAATTACCTGCGTGAATGGCTATCCACCAAAGTCTTTTCAATTTCACTATAAGCTTTGAACGAAACGCTCAGTAAATGTATTATTTATATTGTATATTTCGTCGTAAGTATGTTAACATTCTTCATGTTCCGAGCGCCCCTCAGGTTTTCGCGCCCTTGGTAAACGTCCTTTTGCTAATTCCTACTTGTGGCTCCCCTGCCTACATCATATTTGCGACTTATAGTTTTCAAGGTCGCGATATAATAATCTTGAAGTCGCCTGTATGTAAATGCTGTAAATCTTCATTTTAGATATTTTTTGATTTTATTGAAAACATCGATTGAGAATTATATCCCATGTATGCGCAAAATCCAACCAGTAAAATATCCCTGGTTAATCCCGTTCCAAAATAATAGAATGTTGAATAATTTCTACATAATCAATCCTATATTTGATTTGGATATTTTTTGTATATATACGGCCATGTAGATCAGTAATGTCTTCCAAACTTTGGACTCTGTGCACCCATATATATAAAGTATATGTTTAGAAGGCTAAAAAATATAAACACCAAAATTACTGTTAACGCTGTTCTTTTTTTCATTGAACGAGCAAACTATCACATTTGTGCACTATGCCATCGATATTATACTAACATTTAGCACTTTTCAGTAGGGTCACCTCAAGCATTTTTTTTTAACAAATAATGTTTTTCTTCCACTGAAACAAATTATACAGACGTTTTATCCCCTGTCCCATCATTGTCAATCCAAATCGCGACAACAGAGTGGATTATGTGCATATTTATCCCAAATTATGTATTTATAATATGTACCTCAAAACAATCTACATACAAAAGTATAAAAACCACTCGCATCATTTTCGTAGAGCGTGAAATTCAATTCGACCTCAAATTATGTACGTATTTATTATATTATTGTGCCGATCTCGTTCTGCGGTTTCATGCATAAATCAGAGACGTTAATTTTACACGCCGAAGAATTTGCAGCGGACATAGACACATGTACGCTCGGTTATTATATCCAGATACATCCAGACTGATGAGATAATATTATCAATTTAATCACTTTCGCGGCGTAGTCTACCGTTTCCAGTTCACTTCTAGATGACCGCACGTTGTTGCGCCATCCTCAGCAGTGTGTATTGTCGAATAGTCCAAAGCTGTATTGACTACTTTCGCAGCCTTGAAATGTCAACGAATGTTCGATAAAATTGCTCAATAAAGATCCACTCCTCGGTGTACTCTATACGTGTCCAGTTTGTGATTATTATTTATTTTACTTTATCACGCGTAATCGAGGATAAGCAGTAACATAACGGGGATTGCATTCCCGGGATAGCCAACATGCCAAACCCAGGAATATTGGAATATCAGAAATGAAAGAAATAATATTTGATGATAGTTTTGTGATTGCGTCTGTGCATACAAGTATACTATATATTATATAATACCTTATCGCTAAATACTAGATTACAGCAGAACCTCGATATAACGGACTAATATGGATGAACACAATACACGTCCAGTCAAGTTTCAAGAAAAAAATCAAGCTTTATTTTCAATTTTGAAGTATGGTGTTCTTTTATAATGTTAACAACAAATTGCTCTCAAAGTGAAGTCTTTTCCAAAAAAAATCCCAAACGGAATTTCCGCTTATACTGCCTGAGAGAATTTGTTTTGCAAGCCTGCTATTTGTGTGTATGAATCATTTCGCCGATTGAATTAATTATATGAGTTGAGTAATATCGATTTATTATTTTTGGCAACATTTTCCTTCTACTTACTGCCGACAGATCTTCATTTTTTTTATGGTCATATTGCGTATTCATTTACATACTCAATAATATATGTATATACAATATGTAGATGTTCTAATTTAGGCCTATATATTCAAATAAAATATATCATGTGACATTTTTTGTATATATTGTCAATCGACCTGTGCGAATCACACCTGTATGAATGCGTAAGTAATATCCAATTAGGACACAAAGGTATCTAGCATTATATATTCGTCTTCTTCGAAAATTCTTTAAACAATTCGTTTAACAAATAATTATTTCCAACCAGGCAATAAAGTAGAAATCAGATTGTCAAAGGCATGCCTCTCCAGTGCGTCCTCAATCATCCTTCTATAGCAGAATTTTCTAATTCACCATTTCGCATTCGTAGGACATGTTCACAAAATCATTTCATTACGTCGTATTGCACGTGTGTTGTAACATCGTTCCAGTCTTGACACATGGCTTACTAACCTGTGATAATACCGGTTATTCTGCGGTGATAATCGTTCGCCACGAGTTATTATAATATGTTTTTACGATGAGGCACATTCGTCGGGCATTCCATCTTCTACGCTAAATTTCCAATCATTAGACCGCCTAAACGCCCCCTAAATGCTTCTGAACCCACTACCGCTCCACCCTTAGCGTCCACAGGGAGGCGATTCCGCCTAATTTTGGAACCTATGATCTATATGTTATTATAATATATACATATAATATATATATACTATAGCTACAGTTAGTAATTTACTCAAAGCATATTTTAAAAATGAATGTAACTTGAAATTACAAAAGAAGCCGATATTATTTTTAAAAATCAAACTAAAAACAAAAGAAGTAAAATGGTGTGACGTGGACTTCATTCCTTATATTTATTTATTTACTTGAAATACATCCTACTAATAAAATGACAATTCGTAACGTAATACACTTACTGCCATAAACGATCTTATAACTGTGCCTTCCACCCGTCCCTGGTCTTAATCGATGATATCGAGAAACGATCTAATATATTCGGCGGAAATTTCCCGGGAGTAAATATAAACTACCCCAGACTTGGTTGCAACAATCACTGTTCGATGGATTGATTATCCGACTTCCCACTCGACATCCTGTATAGTGCACTATTGTTTGCTTTCTCAGAACTTTTCCGGCAATCCAGTGACATCTAGGTCTGCCTGTCGGACGATTTGTACCGCTGGAGTTGCCCAACAATTATTTTGACTCACCTTAGTTTTGCAAACAAATAAATTACCATATGTTAAACACGTTATTCACATAGCAAATGTGTGTTATTTCTTTATGTGGACAGTTCTTATAAAAAGAACAACAATGCAAAATCAGCGGTCAAAATTTTATTTTTTTGTCACACGATTTGATGAAAGCCAAATTTAGAATTTCGCAAACAAATAAATGTAGCACAGTCTGCTGCTTTTGAGCTTGCTGCCCATGTGATTTGATATGGTCAGAACATCAAATACTCGTTCAATTTCCGTATTGGTATCGTAAGTCCATTTTAGTTATTGACGTGCATAGGTTTTGGAACGTGCCTGAAGCTGTATCGAACATTTTGTTTTCGAGAGAAAGGGAACGATCAAAATGTAAATAATCGCCAATGTGTGATAGTATTTGTTTTTGAAATTAGCTCTCTATAAACGCCCATCTGACGTTCGGTGCCCATTTAATTCCATAAATAATATTCAAAGCACGAAATGTATATATTGTGGGTATATAAAATACTGAAATAGTATAGGCATGATTCCTTATATTTAATTTGGATGCAATGTGCGAGCGTAACCTCTCGCTACTAATGATACTCATGCACTTACAGTCCGGAGAATATCAATCCGTGACGATGATTAGGACTGAGGCAGGCCATATATTAGTCAGTCCGTGTTGACGATTGTGTACTGTCGGCTTGGTCGATTTTCTCATGTTACATGTGGCGCTCATATGTAGCCTGGCACAGTCCTCATCATCAGTCCCTGAACTGCAGGAAAACTGTGGGAGTATGGGAACCATAACTCCTTCTAAGGACTACATTACGCAAATCAAACGTTCATGGCGTCTATTGTGAACGCAAATACAAAATATTTTACAGTAGCTAATCCAACCGCAAACAAGATAACCATATACATGTAATCGGGACTAGCTTGTGAGTTTGTGGCACGAATATGCCAGTTTATTTGATTTTGTTTTAAAGTATGCTTATGTCGTAACGAAATAATTTTGCTGGTGCCATCAAAGCCATTGCGCCTCTAGGGCGATGCCTCTTGTACTCAAGTCTAGAATTGGCCCTGCATTCGATGAAGAAATAATATCAGGTATGCAGGTTGCTCGCTTATGAATATAAATCGTTTGAATGTGGCTTAGATTAGTTTTAAATCGTACTAATTAAGTTTTTACTAATACCAATTGTGGAAGTGCCTGCCATATAAATGGCATTCCTTGAAGGGACGGTAATAGAAAATGGTTCAAATTGAAACTTGAAGTAGTTAAATGACTGTAAATAATGACAGAAATATGACATCCGTTTGATTCACTCTACAGGAAAAATGATTTTTTTATTATTCCTATTTTTCGGTTTGATATTTTAAACTTTATCCTAATATTCGCATCTAAAGCGGCTCATATGTATCTCCACAGTGACCGATAGATTATTTTTACTAAGAATAGGCGGTTAGTCATTTCTCATTATATCATTTAAAAAAAATAATACAATAACTGGCTACCAACTAACCCCAAATATTCTGTTCGAATGGCATAAAAATCAAATGATCTTTGAGCCGAGAAACAAAGTTTACTCTAAACCTCACCGGTCGCATCCAGGTTTGGTAGCAATGAAACAATTAAATTCACTTGTGACAAATTTTAATTTGTAATTCAATTTCGTCTCCTTTGGTCGATTGGCAAGCGCGCGGGCGCGTCGGCTTCGAAGTCACGCCTTATCCACGGATACATAAGGATTTTGAAGAAGACACAGTATTCGGTATTCGATCTCAATGGAAAATAATCTTCCAAGATACAGTCTTTATTTTGGGTAGATCCATACAATCGAGTTCGTATCACAGACCACTGCGGCTTTTCGTTTAACTCGGTACCATTATGCAGAGAGAAGAAACTGTATTCGCCCTTTTCCTCATCTCTTAACTGCGGTGAGAAAAGTTACTGTTTACAATAAATTATATTTCATAAAAAATATTGTATTATTTTCAAACATTATATTATATCTTTCGTAATGTGCACGAGATTTAAAACGAACGGTTTTAGCATTTCTCGCTGTTATCACTATTAACGTCATGTCGTCGTTTAGTATTCAAAGGGTTAATATCGTTTGTAGCATTTCGAAAATTTCATGCAGGCATTCCGAAGGCGGATGAGTCTTCTGTAACCATATATATATATACGCCGCGAGCGAAATGTCGCTAACAAATTAACAGTTTCGAGACAACGAACCTTAAGGAACTGAAATTTTATTGTGTGATAATGTTTTTTTTTAATAATCATGGATGTATTCGACAGTTTAGTTTTTCAATATAATAATGGCACAATCAGATCTGTAAATTGCTTAAGTATGTAAAACAATAATACGAAAACTATTTGAGTTTAATAATTAGTGATCGATTTTATCCATAGATGCGGATTTCAAAATTATGTACTTTGATGTATCTAATTAACCGTTCAAACGCCACGGCGTGCAGGCACGCGAATTCGATCTAACCACCAACGCCACGGCGTGCAGGCACGCAAACGCTACTGCAAATTTATTTATGAATAAATAAAATATTTTTTAATTAAAATTAATACATATTTTGAAGGCAATGTGATTGTTAGAATGTCGATATGTTTAACCGTTTCATTTTTATTTAAAGTTTCGTTAT
>JAGVSQ010005640.1:0-17419 GCA_022683975.1 Rhyacophila evoluta
TGCTAGTTGAGTTGTTGATTCGAAGTGAGGAGAAAGAGAAAGAGCTCGGCCGCGCATCGCTTCTTAATAGTTATTAGAAGGTTTGTAATATTGCGTATGCTGCGCTTTTATTGATTTACAATAATGTATGCTCATTGTTTAGAATGTTTGTGATACTCGATATTGATGATTAACTAAATTCACGCTGGATCTTTACTATGCCTAAGATGCAATTAAATTATATAACCAGCTGAATCTATTTAATTTATATACGCCACAATGGATTAAATACGTTAAAGTATCTAATTTAAGACTCCATATATATGAATAAATTGGTTATATAATACATTCTTCCAAAATCTCACAGCTGGAAAATTACAAATATATTATAGATATAGGGCTGTGTGTAATTTTTAATAACCAATTCTCGTAAAAAATCTTTCTAGATAAATCTTTGATCCACATGATCTCTTAAGTGGATATCTTCACATTGGGAATATTTATAAATTCCACTTTCGGAGTGAACATTGAATATAGATTATATAATAGGTTTAATGGTTAATGAGCATCTGATACTCGTGATAAATAATTCATCAAAACACCATTTCCCATTCTGTAGGTATGTATTCTGTGTGTTTCAAAGTGATGTTAATGTAATATATTATATTGTATTATAACAATGCACACATAGCAATAGTAAAATAATTAAAAGCTATATTGAAGAAAAGTGATTTAAAAACTTCATCGTTTTAATTATATTAGTCTTATCGAGGCCAATTACAAACAAAATAAACTTTCTCGTATGTTCTTATTTCAACAGTTCATATCGTTAAAATAATATCAATGTGTTATTTTAAAAGCTTTTTCTCGAGAAAACTTTTCGTAAAGTCAACATAAACAATATTCCCAGTAGAAATGTGTAAAATTTTCAGGTTCCGAATGTCCCAATTTCACGATAATACGCATCCCAAGAGCTTTTTCCATAAATCGTTTATTCATGAGTTTTTCAGTTTCCAAAATGCATTTTTCTGAAGAGTTTTCTGGTTTATTTGAATAATAAAGTGGTCCTTTCTGAAGATGTATATATTATTATATAAAAGAAATAAACAAACAATTTGCTGACGCAGAAGTAATCCTATTTAACAAAATAATGAATGCAAATATTTATCTTCAGTGAATAAATTGGCAAAGTGTTTTATTTTTGAAAATGAAGATGCAATATGTCTAAGAAAACCATAAAATATTGTCAAAGGTTATACAACAACAACCACGTTTTTTGTTAAAATTTTAACATCGATATCAGGTACTTATCGAATATCACACACCAATCTAATCAATTTTTTACTGTAGATATATGGTTGTTATGGATCAGTAATATTCAAAACTGATAGTTTATGGAAAATATTATATTAGACATTTGATTCTCATGTCAATTATCGAATACACCTGAAAATTACACCTCAAAATTTGACATGTATTCAGTTATTTAAACAGATGTTATCGACTTCGAACAACAAATACACATTTTTTGAAATATTAATAATGTAATAATATAGAAGAGATGTCATTTCATACTCAAAGATGTCGCCAATTGTTAAATTTATATTATTTATGTGTAACATACGGATAACGCCAATGGAGATAATATGGTCTTTTATGGTTACTACTAAGTCCCAAGTGACAAAAATCTGACATTGTTTTAGAACAGCCTGAATATATATCGACCGTTGAAAGAAAAATTACGATACCCTAATACAATACCTAACCTAACCTAACCTAACCTCCCAGGCACCTGGGCCACACAAAAATATACGATACTGTCAACATATTTAAAAATATTACTTTAAAAATAAGTACGCTTGCCAAAACTCTCCTATAACTGTCTAAGTTCTTGTTTCCCTTCTGGAGACATTAAAACTTTTCGAATATGCCACATTTCGCACAACGATAAACAAGCCCCGAGGAAAGATGCCATTATTTTTGTTCGCCAACAATTTGAGTTGAGATTAAGTCAGGTATATGTAACTTGTTCATGACAAGAAACATACGAGTCATTATATAATGAAATTAAGCGTTACAAAATCGAAATAATACTTTGAGAAACTTCTTATTGTAGTGTTCGACATTTGTTTGCCATTTCGCCATGAATTCATGACATTAAACATCACATAATACTATGAAAGACTAAAACTCGCAAGAAGTATTTTTATTAAAGTTGTATATTTTGTGTAATATTTTATCGTGAAAGTATAGTTTGTTGATCATGAAGTATTATCATTAAGTTTGTTGGATGAAAACTAATTTCGAACTTAAAAGTATCCAAAATTCGTACACTTACCAGTACACGTATTGTTGTTCGTGATCAAAATTTTGTTTTCTATAAATTTTTGATATTAATATTGTTAGTTAGTTTAGAGAAAAATATCTTCTCTTTGTTCTTTTATATACAATATACAGTATCCAGGACAATATCCAGGCTACAAATAACAATCTCCAAAGCATGTTGAATATCTTTCATTTTTCATTTATTTTACTTTTTTATCATTTTTATATTAAAATTAACTTATCGTTAGATTCCAATTTCATGGTTTACACACAAAATAAAAATGACGGTAGTGGCATGGTGGTTTTAATATTAAATAAAGATAAATATAAGTATTAAGTGCATAGAATATAATTTTTAATGATTAGTAATGGTTAGATTGTGTCACAAAATTTATAAAGTATAATATTTATGTAATATATACAGTGTCTCAAAATAAATTGACGTAATTTAAGAAAATTGAAAAGTGCATTTTTTTATTATCTTTAGTAAATGTTGAGGTTTAATTATGGAACGATACGCAGTCAAAAAATGCATAGAAATCATAAAAAATAGTGTCAAATTTGCAGATCAAAAAGATGGTAAATTTAAAACGTTAGCTCACTTTGGGAGACTTAATATTCAAACTTTAACAGTATAATATTTGGCATCATCTGTGTACTTGATACACTATATTTTAAATATGTCATTTTATAGTATTATTTTCTTCTTACACCAAAGAGGAGCATATAGATGTACACAAAGTGAAAATATTCACTCCGAAAGTAGAATATATGGATATCCTCTTGACAGATTATTTTTCACGAGAATTATTTGTCAGACAATTGCTCAACCAGAAGGAAGAGCATCTAGTCTGGTATTTTTGGGTTTAGCCCAGCA
Organism: Rhyacophila evoluta; assembly: GCA_022683975.1. Taxonomy (NCBI): domain Eukaryota; kingdom Metazoa; phylum Arthropoda; class Insecta; order Trichoptera; family Rhyacophilidae; genus Rhyacophila; species Rhyacophila evoluta. The sequence goes on from JAGVSQ010005640.1 coordinate 3,182, forward strand.
GATAAAAAATCGAACTCAAATTCCCTAGATTGATAGGTGTGCACACTATTATCTACGCTACCAGTGAGTGTAATATAGTATTATAGTTATTAAAATAAATAAATAAAAATGTTAAGCTTAAAAAGTTAAATAATTTGAATAAAGCTCTTTAGTCTTACTTTTAGATTCAAATATAAGATAATAAATAACGGTTTTATATTAAAACCAATAAAAGTCATAGCATACGTTAGAAGAAAACTCTGAAAAAGTAACATTACGTATGATTTAGTTTTTCCCGATAGTTTTGACGCTAGATAGCCGGTTGTCCAACAAACTTAGAAACTCGGCGCGTTTGCACCTTTGTCCCAAGGGTTGGTCGCAAATCGATAAGACACCGTAAGGCGTTAATGGTACCATACCTACAAAAGAAAAGGGTAGAAGGTGGTGGAAAATGTGTGGAGAACATGGCACGGGTGGAGTTTGTCCTCCGCGGTAAGTCAATAGAACGAAAAATAAAGAAGAAAAGCCAGATACCTCATAACACCATTGTCAACGATCGAAAAACGTTTGAAACAGATCCTTCTGTTTGAGTTTCAATACTGAATTAGTCGAGAAAGATTTTCAGAATTCATAGAATATTTTGATTGTTAACATTTATACTTCTTTAAACACAAATTTAAATATGTTTTATAAAAAAAGCTCTTTGTTGAGAAAAATCTCAGTTCTTGTGTAGAATGTTTGCTCTTTATATGGAAGTTATTGAACGCTATAAAATTAAGTCAATATTTGTATGATCAGGATAAAATCGACTTTATAGAATTTAAATAAACTGTATATAATAAATATAATATGAGAAAGCTTTTAGAATCGCAAAAAAAATATGTAATACAAAAAAATGGTACTTTGGCATTTACAAAATTACGCGTTCCTATTACTCAGCAAATTTTAGGCCGCTTGTTGGTTTAGTAATTTTGAATTAATTTAAACTAAAAAAAAAATTAACACAAGTGAATATTTTGTTTTTAATATGTATAATCATAATGTATTGTAGTTAAGCTACATTTGAACGCGATCAATGAGGTTGCTAAATAGTATAAATTTTATATCCATTCTCAGCTTAATTTAATTACAGGTAAGCAAACAGATGGGTCTTAAGTATTCAACCCATTTTTAAAAATATATATTACAAAATAGCGTTATATTAATTTAGCAGTATAACAATATGAAAGTTTTAGTTTAGATAAAATGGTTGTAAAATATTTTGCATAATTGACGGTTTAATATACAGTTTAAAACCGGTTTTTTATTATTATTTTATGACATAAATATATCTTATGAGACATTAAAGTAAAACAACGTATAATATGTTATATTTACATTAAACATATTTGTATATTTAGCGTGTCAACGTAAGATGAATGTGTATACTATAGATATAGTATATTTTTGATTATCAAGGTGTGGTTAATGTTATTATTATCAAATATAATTGAAATTAGAATTATTTTAAATAATAATATTATAAAATAAAAATTTTATACATTTCAAAAATGACTTAATTTACCTCTATGTATGTAAATGCATACAACAATTACAACGGATAAGAAAATTTGAAATGAAGTAATATTTTTCTCATCAGTAGCTACGCAACTGGTCAAATAAAATTTACAACTCAAAATAAATACGTATTTTAACGATTGTCTTACGGCTATATTGATGTACTTGTAGTGACGTGAGTCAATTTGTTTAACTATAATATTTGTAAATGTATATTCACAAATTAATAAAAACATCCTAACTTTATCAATTATTTAAAATTACGCACCAATTTTAAATATTATGTAATCAACTAAGTTCTTCTAATTTAAATGGTGATTCATCTCTTTTACTTTATATTTTTAACGACTGGAGTGAGTGAGTATCTCGACGATTAATTGTCTCTGTGAAAGAATTTTATTTTCAAATAAATTGCAAGGAAAAATGAAGACTGCTCATAATTAACGAGAGAAAAAGACAGCGTCATATTCTGTCATATGGCAAAGTGAAAATTTCAAGAGCTCGTTAAGAATTTTCCAAGCGCAGAATCAGCTCACAGTACAAATTATCCATGAAACTTCTCACCGACTCCGTTTTCAGTTATGTCATTTGTCACCAAAGAAAAAAGGTATAACCCTTTTTAACCGTGTCCTTTATACAAAGTAGGCCTTTAATTATCATGTGATTAAATATATTCTTAATAGTACACTTCTAATTTTTATGAGACATACAAAAGGATCAAAATTTTACTTTTTAAAAGCTTATATTTGCCTAGTTTTTTTTTTTTTTCATTATTTTGTATTATATAATAAAAACCCTACTTGAATAGTTTAAAGTAAAAACTACTTGAAATTTTTGAATAGGTATCGAATTATACAATTAAAAGCTCGAACACTACAGATTTAAAAGCTTGAGATATTTAGAAAAAGCTTATGGGTTATTAGATGTCTATCAATCACTTATCTTTTATTTCATCAGTAATGATGATCAAAGGTTTTTAAAATTTGAACAGCGTTTCGTTTTTCACAAACAGAAAAAAATATTCATTTAATAGATTTAAATTGTATGTAAAAAAACATCACGCAAAGATAAAATATCATGTATAAATTTTTATTTAAGTTATAATGTTTGTATACTACTGAAATATGAATAATTTTAAAACCACGTGCTTCTCTTGTGTACATTGTTCATTTCAGTTACACATAATATAATTTATGGTTTGATAAGTGTTACCAAATGAAATCTAAACTTGCTCTATAAATGTATCAAGTAAGAGGAAAATACTACCATATGGTTATCTTAACTTATCCAGAAAACAGCTTAAATTAACATTTAAAAAACATAAAGATATAAATGACAGACGAATAAAAATTAAAATAAAAGACTAAGTAAAGCATAATATTATAATACCAAGCGGAATGTTAATAAATCAGGCAAAAGATCGTATTCAAATTGTACAAAAATTTCAGCTAACTCTCACACAGTTGTAAAATATCGACAGCCGGGATAGCTTGATAAAACATATCCAAAATAAGACGGTAAAAAGCACTGTACTAATAAACTTATTTGCAATTGTTCCAGCTGACTATTCCTATTCATGATAGTAAAAAAGACAAAACAGAATTTAAAAAAGGTTTTATTCAGCCATTTATTTGAATAAATCCGTACTATTTTTGTAATCCACGCCCATATCTAATACAGATTTAGCCATATCTAGATGATGCTTTTACTACTATCTGTTCTGTCTGGTCACCAAGCTTTCAATAATATTCTAGCTTTTAAGTTGTGTTTTTTACAGTACATATGTGACGTATATAAACTAATAGATTCAGCCAGTGACATAAATTATTCGTAGCTTAAACCATATTACATAGATTCAGTGCGAAGTTAATTACACATTGCCAAAAGCATTCAAACAATTAACAAACGTTAAATTAACTCAATGAAAACGCAGCAGACGCAGTATTACCAACTTTCTGATAACTTTTAAGAAGCGACGCACGGCCGAGCTCTCTCTCTTTCTCCGCAATTCGAATCAACATCTCAACTAGTAAAGAGCCACGCCGTTCGTCGTTCGTTTCTATCCGCTATTGTACGCATCTTTCTCCGTGAACTTTAAGCCTTGTAATCGTAATACCATTTTTGGACACCATTCAACAGTCCATACACACCCACACATACATAAAATTTGCTTTTACAGTAAATGCGAGTTAGTTTTTCCATGATTCTTAAGTTTAAAAAAAAATACAAAACCTTACGACAAGCAAGAACGTCTTTTCTCGACAATAGAAGATATTATAAGGCATGCGTAGTTAGAATAGGACTTACACACACTCTAGTACACGCCAACCAAGGTCATGGAAAACTGCTCCCGGGATACTTTTGGAACTTTGAAGGGCGCCTCAAGTCCATTACGCTACGGTATATGCCCGCATAACGGGTGGTGGAAAGGAAATTAAGTACATATTATAAAAATTTCATCTTAGATCACACTCAACCTTCCTCTATTCATCACGTCTATTAGAGAGTAGCTACAAAGATATTTGGGTATCGTTCATCTTTGAAACATGGCTTATCTAAAGAAATCTTTTTATACTTGAGTATATTTTTAAATTAAATATGTCATGTAGTCAGTCCTAACTCTATCAAGGGTTAAATCTGCGAACGTATTTCATTGGAGAGGAAGGCAGATAAATCTGACTCATCTATTACGGGAACGGTTACAAACTACGCAAACTGAGTATAATAAGTGGAAATTCTTAGAGAATATGAGAAAAAAGCTATTCTTAGCTTTCATTACACTTAGCTTTATTTACGTCCTTAATAATAAAAAAGCTAATACATTGTTACCTATACAGTTATTAATATTATATGATTATTAATTTTATAGAGGCAGTTCTTTTTAACGTATCCTACTACTTTTTCTATGGCTTTATTATAGCCAATATAATTTGCACAGTATAAACATAAATTGAGTAATAATATTTTGTTTAAAGTAATTTTATGTGTGCTTTCGAGGAATGCGGGTTTGATTGTGTAAATTGTCTGACAAGCAATTCTTGTGAGAAATAGCTGTTCTTGCACTATGGAGATCATTCAGTCCACTTTCGAAGTGGACATATTCACATTGTGTAGATGCGTATGCTCCATTTTTGGAACGGGTATGGGACATATATATGGGCGGCGGCTTCAGGAATCTCTGTCACCCGCCACCTGTCTTGCATCCTCTCAGACCATGCCAGCATCATTTAGTTCCACCGAGTACGTTCTATGAATGGTACCCGGCAGGCTTCCAAGACGCCGGAATCCCACTGGTTAGAAGAAAAGACAAACAAGGTTCAGGCTTTCCGAAGGCATCCGTATTATGTGTCCTAGCCAATTCTAGTGCACATGCATGACTTTTAAGGTGACCTTATCTCCTCCCTTATCACTGTATTTCTACTGAAGTTATTCCACCTCACCAAATATACATGACAAATCACGGATTTTTTGCAATATTTCAGAATATGACTCTTTTGTTCATTCTTAATAATACCATATATAGCAGGAACCTTGTATTAAAAATACGATTTCGAGAAGCCTTTTTAGTAACTGGAATTTATCAAAAAGTTCTCTACGTTCGTTATATCACGGTATAAGATTATGAAGGCCCTGTAAAGTGTTGATTATAATATGAGAATGCTTGTTTTGACAGTTCTATTACCTTACGTCTTCCCTAATTTTTAATCTTTCAACCATTTACGCTTAACTAAATTTAAATAATTCCTCCAACTGTGCAAAGGTGTATTTTTTCAAATATATATGGAAAATAAACCTATCATCCCACCTGACGTTTGAATCGTAAATAAAAAGCTCGTCTTGGACAAAACTCAAATGTTATTCATACTAAACTGTTATTTTACTCGAAAACATCTCTTAAATATGAAATTGAGACGTCATATTTACTTGCAAAGAAGGTGAAATTCCGACAAGAAAATAATATGTGGTTTAAGTTATCAGATATAACCATTCCCACTTCATACTATTACTAGTTTTGTTACTCGGTTATGTATGAAATGTATTCAAATGCATTATTGATTTAGTAATAATTTTTTCGTCTTTTTACTATAATAATTATAACGCAATATTTCAAAAGTATGTTGATCATCTGTTATCACGAATAATTTGAAGCAAATATTCAGGAATAGGCATTGGACTAAGTGGAAAATAGTACAGCTTATCTAGAAACGCCGGACAAAATGATATGTGCATATATTATTATGTCATATCGTTGTTATTCATCGGTGTTTGAAAATTTTTATGATAGACAGACAGATATTTGCATTTTTTTTGTTTTGAATTGTAGATTTTTATAAGCTTTGAATGTATTATTTATTTAAAATAGTAAATTTTATTGAATCAGAAGTTTTATTACTTATTTCATTTGTTTTATTATAATTATTTCATTTTAAATTAATTTATTACATTATAATTAAAAAAAAAATCCCAAAAACATACACAGTAAACTTATGTACGTTTTAAGTATGTTACGTTGAGAGAAATATTATAAATTTAATCTTTTTTTCTGAATGGACATAAATATGAGTTAGTGTTCTACGTTATTATTTTACACGATTTTTGTTCAATCTAATTTTTCTTCTTCTGATACCATGTATGCTTCCAAAATAGAGTAAACAGATCTACGCAATGTGAAGATATCCACTCCGAAAGTGGAATATATGGATCTCCGCAATGTGAAGATGTCTTGACAGATTATTTTTCACGAGAATTGTTTGTCAAAAAATTTCTCAACTCGATGGGTATTCAGTCCTCTATATTTAGATTAAAAAAATTGGAGATGGAGATAAAAAATCAAACCTGCATTCTTCGAATTACTAGGCGCGCACGCTATCAACTACGCTACCGGAGAGAGAATATTTATTTTAAATACACAAATTTAAGCGAGGGACATTATTTTTGAACACGCAAAAAAATGTATTATTTATCGTTTAAATTAATTAGCTTTCATTTATTTACCTAATAACATTGTTAATTATATTTTTTTGCATAAATCATTAACAGTTTGACCCATCTTAATATTAATTTTTCATTTCAACTTCAAGAGGTGTTCAATAATGAGCTGATATTTTAAAATTGCTAAAATTTAGAACAAAATCAGGGTAGGCATTTTTTTTGTTGTCATTATTAAAAGTTGAGGTTAAATTATGAAATGGTTTGCGAATCAACTCATAGCGATTGTTAAAAAACATTTAAAAAATTGTAAAAACTCGTGATAAATTTAAAGTTCAGCTCGTCTTGGAACACGTTTTAGTAATTTCATATTATGGTATAAATGAAATAAAACAATGCAATTATAAAATTTACCCAACTTCAACCGCCAGTTAAAGCCGCCATTTAAAATAAAAATAATGATGAAAGTTAATTCAAATTAAATAAATTGCCAAAACACCATAATGCGATAAATGAAAATATTTTTTAATTCAACAAAAATAGCACACATTGTGTAAAGGATTGAAAAGACAAAACAATGTGTTATCAATACACAAAAGTTCAAATATTTCAATTGAAAAAATAGCTCATAAAAGTCAGAAACTTCAATATTTTTTTGCAAAAATGATGAAGACAAGAAAAGAGGTTTCATTTATGATATTTTGATATTAATTTATGTGGAATACAATAGAAGGAATAAATATTATTATTTTTATCTTTTTTTTGACATGAATACAATAGTACTCTTTCAATAGCAATATATTTTTTATTCTACAATAAAAGATGTTTTTTTTGTATTTCACAAAAAATAAACACAAAAAAACAAGCTTTGTGATGTAATAAGTCTCATTCAAAATTCTTTATAAATAATAATAAAAAAAAACTTGTTGTAGTGTCTGATTCGATAAGTCACAATATATCTCCTGAAAGTAGACATGGAAAGAGAAAAAGACAGAGAAATTAAATAGAGGGAGATTTATAACCTTTTTGTAAAGTGAGGAAAGAGTGAAGAGATAGGTGTGGAAGCGACGTAGGCGCTGAGGAATTACAATGGAATTTTATACGAACGATTTTCTTCAAATAGAAAAAAATAAATTTTATAAAGCGACCGAAGATTGATGCCTCCGAATCGTTACCCTGTAAAGAGATTATCGGAAATCGGCCCGTTGGGTGGAAACTTTCATAAATTTGTTAACGTTTTCTATACAAAATTACCTTTTTGTATGAAACTTATTACCTATAAAAGTTTTTACGGTATAAAGCCGGCGTGAACTTAGACTCGAATATTTTAATTTGTCATTAATAAGGGATTATAAATCCTTTACAGGGTTATAGATACAACCAGTTCAAAAAGGTTACGAAATGAAGCATTTAGAGTATAATAATCATACTTAGTTAGATGTTATATTGCACTCAAGCATAACGGAAAGAATTGAATATTTACAATATTACAATTTTGTTACGAACTATCGATAAATTTCTTCCTTTTCTACCATGAACTGAAATGATACCGATAGAAATTAGAAATAGATCAAACTTGTTTTGGTTATTTGCTTCGTTGAACTGAGTAAAGGTAAGAAAACAATAATGTTGTTTTATGAATATCTAGAAGAGGCATGATATATATCTTGGCAGACGTTTTTTGTTTTGTTTCGTTATCGATATTTTTAATTCGTTTTTTTCTCGAATATAAGTTATTTGTATTTTTGTATATAATTTCGTGAATGCTTTGAATATACAACTTGTAGGTAATCTTTGTATCATGTGAAGTAAATAACTAAATGAATTTACTCCAACACTATAGAATAAGCGACCAAAGAGAAATTAGACTAAGGTAGTTAATCTATATATCGTCGTATTACTGGCAAAAGACGTTACGGTGAAAAAGTGAGTTTTGAAATAATCGAGTTTTAATGATTGAGGCTCTAGAGAGAGAAGGTATAGTGATTATACTTAAAGAACTTGTCATACAATCTATTTAAGAGAAAGACTCAAGCATTAAAATTAGATTATTTAAAAACTCATTTTTTCACTTTAACGTCTTTTGCCAGTAATACGACGATATATATACCATGTCCGCATATGGATCTACACAGTGTGAAAATATCCACTCCCAGAGTGGAGTATATGAATCTTAGCGATGTTAAGACGTCTTGATAGATTATTTTTTACAAGAATGTTTGTCAGGAAATTGCTTAATCCAATGGGCATCCAGTCCTGCATTTTTTTTAAGTTTAAAAAATCCAACAGATGGGAATCAAACCCCCATTCTCAGGATCACGGGGCGCACACGCTACCAACGACGCTAACCGGAAAGACACTATATCGTCCTTAAAAATATGCACTTACTGAAAAAAAATCTGAAACAATTTAAAAGATAAATAAATCCTTATAGTAAATAAAGATAAAACAAACGTTGAAAGGAAAAAAGATTTTTATATGTATTTAACATCATCGATTTCCGCTGGAAAAAAATGGTCTGTCATATGAAACATTTATTAATAGAAGAAGAGGTTAACATACATACTCATATATGTATGATATGAAATGAAAATATTAGGTTTTTATTTAGAAGATCAAAATCAAAAACGCCACTGTTCATAACAAAATCATTACAACGATGCCTTATAGTGCATCAATCTTAAATATATTTATGTTCAAATCATTTTGTAATATAATATCTACAAAAATTTCATTTAAATTAAGAAATTCATAAACAAGAATATGAATATGTAATTTGAAATGCCAGCATACATTTGATTTTCTTCGATGTAACTTTGATAGATAGTGGCGTCTCATTTTTGACCCTCTCATTTTTTATTCGTGTAATAAAAAAATATTTACCTGGCTGAATAGTATTCAAAAAAGGCCACTAGGATTTCGATGGATCGCGTCATAGCGGCCCACATCTCATCTTTTTTGCATCTTGTAGACATTTAATTGTAATTATTAAAAATATTTTTATTTTTTATTTACAACGGGACGCCCTCCCGTGATTATCACTCGTGGTTTGAAAATTTAAAAATTATTGCGTCGTATTAAAATATTATTTATTTCTCACTTACTTAAAACTATTTATTTTATTTCGAATAAAATGGACACTTTCACGTCATTTTCATCACTCTTCTTCATGAAGACAACACTCGATTTTCTTGCACATGTTCGTTTTTCATATTTTGGTTGGTAAATTTTAATAAAATATGTAGAAAAATCAAAGTTTTCTCTTCTTATTCATTTAGTAAAAAAAGATCTAAAAAATTTAAATGATTTATAATAATATTTATTATAATAATAACCAGTTCAAATATTACATAATTTTTAATACTCGAGATAGAAAATTCATTAAAATATAATAATAATGATAAAGAACACTGTCATTATCAGTTTGCTTAATTCATCATATTCATTAATATTTAATAATAATTAAACGTTATATTTATAACTCTTCACGTATAATATTAATTTAAACTTTAGTTGGTATTCTACAATCCCAGAAAAGCGAACGTTTGCAATTCTTAGCCAGAAATAATGGGTTCAATTCCCACAACTACTTGTTATTTAAGCCACAATTACGTATTTTTTAAAAATCCAAATGCAGGACTGGGTGTCTTATGGGTAAATCAATTGACTAAAATCAATTATTGTGAAAAATAAAATCAACATAACATTGTTAACAAGGCGGAGATTTATGTCTGGAGTGGTCATTTTCACACTGTTGAGATTTATATGCTCCACTTTTGGGTTAAATATAATGAAATAAAAAAAAGAAAACTATTGATATGATATATATTTATATAATGCCGGTTTTAAAAGAAAAATATCCAAAGTAATGATGAAAATTATAAAAATAAAAAAAACAATTCATGTTTTTACAATGTTAATATTATATCTACATGTTCCGCTGTTTAAGTGAATATTTAAACGCTGCATATATAAAAATGCTCTATTATTGGATCAGAGATGGTAAAAAATATTTGCAGCTATAAAATTTGACAATAAAAAAATATTTATTTACGCGTAATACAAATTTATGTTAGTCACAATCAGGTCATTTCATAAAGCTTTATTAATCTAAGCGGGGAAATATTTGTTGTAAAAAAAAAGTAAATAAAGATATATTTCCAAATTACCTAGGCACAATAAACATTGTTAATGCCAAATTTATTTACTCAAAAAGTGTCATAAATGTTTAAAATAACATAAATACAATTTACAAATGAGAAACTTCTTACATGGGTGAAATAATTTATTACCAAAAGTTTTCATATTGTTTGTCATGATGTATAGCGAGCAAAAAGTCAACCCGGTTTGTTATTTACACGTGTGAATTTATTTTTGCTTCAACTAATGATGTTCTGTTTTGTTTATTTAAAACAATGCTTAGCTTTTGATACCCATCCTATTTGTATAATACTTAAAAAGCTCTAGTTTTAATCTGTTTTATATAAATTTCTTCTATTATCACTTTTCTCATGTCCGCTTTCAAAGTAGACAAAGTAGACCACTCTAGAAATAAAGTGTCTGTATTAATCTCTGCATTTTTTTAGATGAATTGATTCTTAGCAAACTTTACAACTCAAGGCGCATATAGTCCTATATTTTTAGATTCATAAAAACGTACAGCTGCAAGATTCGAACTCGCATTCCTCGGCTCGTTATTGTGATCTATTTATTATTTGCTCGACCATAAATGAGCACTTTAAATAAAGATTTTTTTAAAAGCTTTTTTTAATTTCTAGTTGCAAAGTCTAAATATAAATAAATAATACTTGATGATATTCATTATACACGTAATAAAAATATCGATGATTAAATATATTTAATTTTGGCCACAATTGTATGATATTACAACATACTATGTTGGTTAAAACATTATAACAATAGATTTAAATAGAGATAGTTCTCCATAATTATATAAACTTTGACAAATTAGGCTAATGAGAAATTTAGTTGATACTAATATATTGTATTCAAGTAATTTATGTAACCTATTTCTCCGTCGAGGACCAAAATAGCAACTCTATACGAATTATATTCGTAATAATACCAATTTAAAAGCTCGGCTTGCTAAGTAAATATTATTTTTAATGGAAAATTCGAATTTAAATGATATTTTTGGGAATAATGAATGTACTTTTTTTTATTTTTACGTCTTAAGTTTCGCGATTTCATATCGAATAAAACGTTCTAGGAATAATTCGAAATACCTTTTTTACTTATTGAAGCCTTTACCTTGATACAGGATTTCAACGAATATATTTGTTTCTTCTACTAAATCCTTCATCCCATAATCTGGCATGGTTGAATGAAAATGCCCAATTTTTATGCGTGTGTTTTATTTGTTATTTCAGTACATTTGATATTATGTACTATATGATGGTAAATATGCCAAAAACTATGGAACTATTAGTGTGAACTTTAATGTAATAAGAATACACCAGCGTAAATAAATGAAGCGATAAATAAAAACTGCAAACAGGGAGCACCCAACAATAAAATGAAACTGGATTTTTGGTAAGCTATCTACCAATGGAAAACAAGGGCATGAATGACTGATTATAAATTATAACAGTTTAATTGATATCAAAAATATGTTATAATATACTTATGAACCATACCGTATTAAATATGAAAATGAGTAATCTTAAATTTATGACAATTGTGCTTAAGCTAGATTTATGTATTATTGAAATAATAATAGTATAACCTGATATTTATCAAAGTTTTTGTGGAAGTTTGGTAATAAAACAATTTTCTCTTCCTAAATAGGCCATGAAAAAACCAGTAATCTGTTGATACTTGGAATGCTTCCAAGAACTTGTTGAGTTAAGTATACGCAAATCATAGACAATAAAATAATGTAATAAGAGACCATAAATGATGTCTTATGAAATATATTATATCGGTTCAATATCAAAGAATACATATAAATATACCTTAGTCTATTAAAATAAAAGCTTTTTAAGCTTAAACATTATAGAAAGTGTAATCTTTTCGTGTTTTTGTTAATGTATCCCTAAAGGTTGCTTAAATAATTAAAGCAATTAGTTTAGAGTAATTTATTTATTAGTAATTAAAGTGTGGCTTAATTTTAAATTAAATTTATACGCAGTTTTACACCAAGCAATTGTTTTTAATTATTTTTGTTACTTGGATCGTTGGTTAAATTGATTACAACTTTGATTTGAGTTTGTACATTCTATTTTAATGATGCTTCAATAAAATATTATTGTATGAAAGTTTGTGAGGTTTTATAACTGATTAAATATTTGTATATTTTGTGTTTGTTTAATGATAAGAATGATAAAATATTATCAAATCAAATCTGTATTCATTCCGCAGGTTCAATGGTGCAGAGTCTTCTGCCAAATATAATAGATTTTAATTTTTAAATATTATACGAATATCTGAATTTAATATTCACTGTGCCCAAAACTTTGCCAAACTAAAGTATAACGTCGATCATTGGCTATTATATATTTAAATATATAGCCTACTGCGCATGTTATTGTATAAGAATCTTTGGTTTAATGTTTTATAAAATATTAAAAACTTAAGATATTAAACATAGTGAATACTATCGTAAAAATATTCTGTTAAATTTTATTTTATTTCATTCATAAGTTAATCGCTTTCGGTGGCCAAGAAATAAGGATGAGCGCTTCTGTGCCGTAGGTTTTAATTTCAAATCTGATGAGATCTTTGTTTTTAAAAATCCAAATTTGTAAAAATTAATGCCTAATGTTTATGCAAATGGTTTATATCTATACCTATAGTCAACACTTTCCCTTTTGAAACAGAAATTTTGAAAGAAAGTGGTGATAGGTAATAAATTTTGGCTATATAATTATAAAAAATATATTGCTAGAGAAAATCTTCAAAAAATGACGTAAGAATAATAGTTTAACTTAATTGCCTTGGTGAGAGTGAAAAGTTGTATAAGAAGCTGTAATGTATTTTAATATGTGAGCACGTGTACGTAATGACGTACTTGCAAAAGTATGAAATGGATTTCCTTCAACGGAGCTGGCGTAGCTGTAGGACGAATAGTGGGTAATTATGCAAGTAACATTAACCATGAGTAATATAAAGTTTCCTTCCACAGTATTGCCAGATAATATAGCAAAAATAATTGTGGTATTAAAAGTTTTTTCATAACAATAAAAGCAATATTTATATACCATTTTTTTACATTTTTATATTCAGTTAAACAATTACAATTACAACAAAAACAATTGAAGTTAGCGCAGTTACTATTTTTTATAACCATTTCGATCTTTATTCTTCTAAGAAAAACAAACTTATAATTAAAATCGCATTTTCAGTAACTGGGTCTAATAGCCGAGTTGATAAACGTGCATTAAAAGATAACGTCACGTAGTTGCGCAAAGATAATTTAAAAAATAACGGTTCAGGACTACACTATTTAATCAGTCGAGTGATGATTGTAAAAAACAATTCGATCAGATTTTCTTTAAAGAAAAAAGCTCCATATATACCGTTAAAAACAGGACGTAACCTACACAGAAAGAAAATTATTTGATGCTATTGGGTCATAGTAAAAATATTAAATAGACACGACCTTAGAGTGCATTAAAACTAAGACCCGTGTTTCATTTACCAAGTGTATTATGTACTTACTAGTTCATTATAAAGAAGCAGAAAAAAGTCCTTTTTCCTGGTCGCAAATTTTACAAATCATCATTTCTTCCAACTTAAAATCTAAATTTAGTT
>JAGVSQ010005641.1:0-17418 GCA_022683975.1 Rhyacophila evoluta
TAACAAAGTTATACGATCGCAAAAAATCGCGAATTTTCAGGTACACTGGAGGACATTGAAAAATTCGTGCGCAGTGAATGTGTTACAGGAAATGTATGTACGGTTTCTGATGTTTGGAAATATGTTGAAATGCTTTTCTTTACATTTTTGGATCATGACTAATGTTGGTTTTTTTATTGAAAAAATGCTACTGATGAAAGTACCAATGGACTGAAGCCATTACGCAGTGGATCCACAGGGACAATGAAATAAACCAAAGTCCTTGGAAGATAAACGGCAACTCCCGTACTCGTTTTCAGTCCAGCAGGAAAATTGAGCTTAATGTAGAGCATGGTGAGGTAATTTTTAGTATTCTGAGCTACCCATCTCCAGAAGAAGAGTTCTAATTCTATCGAACTTTGCTTCTCTATTTTATTTGACTTACTTCAAACATCCTTCTACTTAAGCACTTGAAATCTGTGAGCTAAACCAAGTGTAGTTGTTTTTCATTTAATTGTATTTGAAAAAGCCGATTCATCTGATTCCAAATAAAAGACATTGAGGTGTATGGATGGGTTACATTTTGGCTTATCTTTACTGTGGGTCTTATTGATATAATTGTATTAATATTGTATATAAATGTTCAATACTGATTGAGATTACTTCACGATTGACCAGTTGGCCAGTCCTGTATTAGATGACTTAGGGGCTTTTTATAGCAACATTGTACTACGCATTAAATTAATGGTCTTTTGGAAATCATAGACAAGCAATTTATCTTACAAAGGTAAATCACTATTTTTACTCAGGAATGGCAACTTAATCATGAATGGTTGTAAACTTTCTTCTCAATTATTGGACATTCATATAAAAACAGCAATATGCTGTAAATTTTAATCCAGCGATTGAATTAAAATACACAACTTAAAATAAAACGCAATGCGCTACGCAATGATATTTTTTATTTACCACACTTTTATTACATTATAAATAAGTAGATCAGGACACACTGAATTAATCATAGCCAGAGATACTAGGTTTGAGTCCTGCAGCTGAAGAAAAAATGTTGCACTTAATGCGTAGTTAAATACAGAATATGGATGTCTGTCGAGATGAATTTCAGATTGTAAAGATTAATATGCTTCATATATTCGTACAAAAATGCTTCAGCTATATTCAATTGTGCACTTATGCATTTATCCACTTGTAAATAGTATGTATTCAAATACAGCAAACTCACTCAATTGGGATAAAAAATGTGGTAAACAATGAAAAATAATATTAAACTTTTTTTTATATTGGAATTATTGGTAATTATAACTGTAATTTAGAGTGAATTGTTTTTACCTATTTTAAATATTGTCAGGGCAAGGATGAGTGAACGGTTGCTAAAAATCATTACTGTAAATTTCATAATGAATAACTAAATAAGAACTGGTAGCTTTGATGAAATTGCAATTAATGTTAAATGACAGCATAAGTAATAGGCAGATGATTAAGATATGTGTGTGTAATGCAAAAGGTGAACCAGGATAAGTGTGAGTTGATCTATTTTCACTTTTAATTTTGAATTTATTTGTTCAGCATATCGTTGTTTAAGGATTGATTTATTGAATATTCACGGAGTGTGATTTGAAAAACAAAAACCAGTATGTATTTAAACGACATTTGTTTGTCATCTCCTGAACATTTGACAGCTGGTCTACTCGAGAAACCAATCCTAAAGTGACGATATTGAGAACATTACATATTAAATGTTTAAGATGTCCACAATGTGACATATCATACTTTCGTTTAAAAATATTACCTTTTAAACTTTTGCTACTTAGAATTAAAATTTAACAACATAATAATTATGGAAGAAAAATATATTTTAAACTAAATTCATTTAATGTAAAAAAGATAAGCTGCATCCAAAATGGATATATAAGTTAGATATTTTGCTCTTCTATAATGTTTTCAATTATGTAGGAATTACATATTATCTCAATATTTAGACTTTCGATTAAGTACAAAATATTAACCCTTTGAGGAATATGGACACACATGTACTCCCGTGCGCCTTGTTGCCTTATTTTTAAAGACATTCCTTTATTTTTTGATAAAATCTGATTACTTCTTTTTTTATAAATACTATATAGATCTATCAATGATATGTGACAGTCATTACAATTATATCATGTATTTTCTGGCAAGAAAAAAATACGTAAAAATTACGATAAAAAATGAGAAAAAATAGTTGACTCCAGCATTGAAAAAATCCCTTATGTTCCTTCTGTAATTACTATTATTTGTAACTAAAAGAAAGATTATTCATACTGCTGTACACAGAAATACATAAAATGTCAAATATACCAGTCCTATGGGTTCAAATTTGTTTTAAGTGTTCCTTTGATTCCAAAATGGGAGCGGCCACATGTGGTTATGTTATAAACATTCTCACCGATTTGGAATAACTTTTCAGTTTATTTTGTTTGTTATTTGGAAATAGAACAGCGTTCTTTATAAATCGGCATATCCAATTTGATTGATTTTATGATATTAGTTGAGTTGATAGCAGTGAGAAATTTTAGTGTTTAAAACGTGTGTGCATAAAAAATGAACTCACTAATAAAAGGGTTAAGCCGCTGTAAACTAAAATTTCGCCAAATAAATATTAATTTTATTATTGCCAGAAGTGTTTTATAATGTCACACTTTGCCCAGCATCCCAATTTACATGTCATTTAGAGGACCTAGCTATGTTATCAGATACAATTTAATTTGTAATGAAGATAGATTAATAAATTTGTAGGCCAAAGTAAAGATTTTCACCAATTCATACAGAGCATTAAAAGTTCAAAAATCTTTTTATTAATTTATGCGGAACAGGTGAGACTGATTACTTTTTGTGTGAGTGTTAAGAGATGCTGGCATAGATAATTTTGAAATTTGATAACAATTATTAATTTTGAATAGGGAGACTCTTAAGTTCTAATATTTTGAATCTGTATAGGTCATTTTCTATTAAGAATTTTTTAAATTATGGAAAAATGATTTTGTTAAATTAATAGCTCGATCAAATGAAAAATGCTCCATGATAAAATTGTGACTCAAAAATTTCAGATGAATGGCGAAGTTCGATTACCTTACCTTGATTTGAGATGCGAGTTAAAATTAACAAAAGCTTATAAATACTGCTGAAATTAAATAACAACGTAATCTCAATTTTAAGCTTTCTAAGTTGTTTATATATTTGCATTTTATATGTGCCAATTTGTGTTCCAATAGAAACAATTTACAGCAAATTCCTGATCACCTAGTATTTAATTATTTAATAAGTCTAAGTGCTAAGATTAGCATAACATTTATTAATCAAGATTTTGTGTGCATTAGCACTGTAATATGCAAGTCTGTAACTCAGTTTAAACAGGGGTTTATAATCTATTTTGTATGAGGCCTTTTTGGAATATATCATAAGAAATTGTTTGGAAGTTTACAAAATATGTTGAACCAAATTGTAAAGGAATAAAATTTTAGGTTTTTCTTAAATTTAGACTTTCATGTACATTAATTACTAATAATTAACTCAGGTTTTACCCTTTGATACTTTCAGGCTCTATGCATGTGCCAGTCTATCAACTAAGTTCATTTCTCTTTCAACTCAAAAATTTAGTAGCATTATAATTTCTTCATATTACTGGCAAAAGACGTTAAAGTAAAAATGTGAGTTTTGAGATAATCGAGTTTCAATGTTTGAGTCTCTGTTAAATACATTTTATGACAATTTCTTAAGGTATACTGTATTATTTTATTTGATAGAAACTGTCGTAAAATGTATTTAAAAGAGAGACTCAAACATTAAAACTCGATTATCTCAAAACTAACTTTTTTACTTTAACGTCTTTTGCCAGTAATACGATGGTATAATGGTTTCATAAGCAAAAGCACAGCTAATGGCAAATCTTTAATTCTGAAATAACAGTGTTTTTCATATTTTTCATTGCTGCTGAATGTCTTAAATCCATAGGCAGTACAGCATAAACAGTAAGTTATCATTTTTAAGTAAAAATACAGCAAATGCATAGATTTTTACATATAAATGTTTTACTTTGTTCTTGCTTTGAAAAACTTATCATTTTTGCAAAATAAAGAACACATTGTGATGGTTTGTATATTTAAGTAAATGATTTTCTATTTATATTATAATGAAATTATGTTCGGACTTTCATCTAATTTCATCCTCATACTTATTTTAATTTATGATTTTTTGTCATTAGCTACGTTTTTGTTTATGGGGGCAGTATGTATAGATTGTGCTGTGGCAGATAAAGACTTTTCGAGCTATGCTGCTACATGCTGATGACTTTAATAGTACAGGTCAGCATCAGATTTGTTTAGGACGGGGTATTCATTGGTGGAGTTGATTATAGTATTGTTAGCCATTGCAGTAGGTGATGTGGAAATCACTGTAATAAATATTTGTATCTACAAGGCTAGCCGCTATTTCTAAGTCTCAATAATAGAAAATATTAGATGATTGATATGGCACAGGAAGTGGAATTCTAAATAAAATAAATTCATATAAAGTAAAAATTAAGACATTTATTAACTTAAATTATTTGTATAATACGATTATGACAGTACAGTTGATTGTTTTCTAAAATGTTAATTACTATTGGAAGGTAAATTCATTTTGTACAACTGCTGAGTTATAAGAGGTAAGTGGGCTGATAGTTCAGTTGGTTCAATCAAAACAGAATTCGGCACCTGTAACACATTTAATTTTATTTTATGATACCGTACGTTTGTTTGATTATTATTATATCTTTTAGATTGGGATTTTAAAGTATTGATTAGTAAAAATATATCATTTCGAACAGAAGTTGTGATTCAAATGATAATTTTGCATTTTGAAGATCAATGTGCTTCATATGCTTTGGACCTTGGAGTGACCTTAGTATCTCGATAAAAACTTTAAAATTCATTTATTTTTATGAACGAATAAATTTCATAGAATAATTCAATATTTATTTAATTATTCATAAATTCATAATTTCATTTCAATTCATAAATTCATAATTTATTTTGCTAAATATCCAATATTTAAAATAAAATATCAAACCTTCAGATCGGGGATATTTCCTTCACGAGAAGTATATTCTGCCAATATATAATCAGAATTAAGTTCGTAAAACATTCGCGTATCGTTAATACGTGCCATCACATCATCCACTCTCAGAAAATATCGGAGTAAAATAAACCAGCTAGAAGGCATCACTCGCTGTAATTAAAAATATCGCAATCTCTATAATTGACAATCACTGACAATTGCATTTACATATCACAATCAATTGACATTAGGAATGCATAAATTATCAACGATATATGGATAAGATAAAGTTTTAAGTAGCCTTATTTATTTTAAATCAGCAATACTTTGAAGGACAATAGGATATCTCATGAAGTAGGCTAGCTTAATATATATATTTAGTGGATTAATAATTTTTTGATCACATTCATTATCCGCTAATTCATGCACATGTTTTCAGATTATGCCAGTATGCCTTAGCACTACTGAATATATTGTGTGAATCCAAAATTCAAGAATCTCACCGTTTAAAAGAACAGAATATTTACATTGGTGTTGTTTACTACAGCAGAGTAAATAAAGGTGCACATTAATGTAAATAGGTTGGTAGCCCTTAGTTGTATAAAACATCAACACGTGTTTAATGCATATTTAGATGCCCATCGAGATAAAAAATTAGCCAACAACCAGTTCTCGTAAAAAATTGTTTCAAAAACATAGTCTACAGCTTCCATGCTTATACTCTCAGCTGCTATAAGAAACTGTATCAGTAACTAAATATAAGAAATAGAGAACAAGAAAATATTCAATTTTTGTTTAGTTATTTAAAAAAGTTTCTTACAATTTTAACAGAGCATGATGCAATTCCATGATCATGCAGCTCATCTTCAAAGAGGGACAAATCATGATAAAATAGAATTGTTTCTCTTCTTTTTACCAATTCTTTATCTATTTCTTCTTCAGTTGGTATTAGTTCTAAGCCACCAGATATTGTTCCTTTGTAAGTGGTTGTAAATGTCCAATCGAATGGTTTTAGTTTTTGTTCAAGTATGGGCCTATAAATTAATAAGCCATAATAAATACAATTTATTCTAACATTTTTAAAACAATGTTCATTTTAACACTTGCACTACATTTTTATAAGACTCATCCATCTCGAATAAATGACGAAATCAGAGCTGTCGATAATCTTCAATTTTTAAGTAATGCATGCAGCAAAAAAATCTAGTTAACAAGGCAAAAGGGTATTTCTGGTGTTTATGAAATTCATTACTGATCGTTATCTACGAGAAATAATATATGAATCTAAGTATTTAACATAGAGTAAGTTTTATAAAGCGATCATATTTTTTTTATATAAATTTGATCAGAAAAAGTATAAGTTTTTATGTGGGTTTTGAATAAAATAAAACAAATTCATTATAAAAAAATTCTTTTCTATCCTGTTTTTATGCCAAGAAATTATGGTCAGTCTATTTTTAATGTAATTATGTAATTGATTTATTCTTACGAGTAATTATTACATTGAATTATTTGTACAACCTGCTCTCCTGCCATTCTCCAGCACATGCCACTTGAACGGGTAGTTTCCCGATGTCCACACATTTCAATGCGTTGAGAGAATCAAAGTCAATACGACCTCCTCCAGAATATACAAGTGACAAAATATTTTTGGGAAAAACCATATCCGGTAAATGAGGAAACTTTAATGTCTTGTTGAATCTGAAGTAATAAATGAAAACATTCCAAATTCATTAAAAAAACATATACAAACATCGAGGATACTCATTTTTTTAAACAGTGTCTTTTTTGAACATACGGATTTATGTGCTCTAGAACATCCTATATTATTGTTTATCTTGGTTTTCTTTCAAACTATTTCTTATCTTCACTAAATACTACTTTTTGCATCATAATCTCTTTGTCATCAGTGATTGGTATTTCAGAATTAACAGTTATAAATGAGACAGTATCCTAAAACTATATTTAGAAGAATAAACTTCCTATTATGTTCATTACATTGTCAATATATTCAAAACTTTCATAAATTCATTAAAACAAGCTTCAACACCAACAGTAGTGGAGATTTTTTGACGATATAATGCCCCCTTGAAGAATTTTCAGCAAATTTTCAAATTATTTGAACTGTTACTAATACTGATCTAATAAAAAAGTAACTTCAGTGACACTTGGCATAAAAATATCTATGATAAGGTTTATATAATACATGTTTGTGTTTGAATATGAATGTTGTAAAATGAATAGTAAAGCATTTTTTATAATATTTTAGGAAAGGAGATTTGGACAGGACTCTAGGTGCATGCGCAGCCATTTTAAGCATTAAATTTTTCTAGTTGGCAATATAACAACTTTTGCTGACATCGTAAGAGTGAGAATTTGCATAATTTCTGTAATTAACTTAATCGGAGACACCGGTGGTAAAGATAACCTTTGTTTGTAGCGTAGTTGGTAGCGTGCGCGCCTAGAAATCTGGGGAATACGGGTTCGATCCCCCATTTGTCGGATTTTAAAAGATCTAAAAATGCAGGACTGGATGCCTATTAGGTTGAGTAATTGTCTGACAAACAATTCTTGTGAAAAATGATCTGTCAAGACGTCTTCACATTATGGAGATCTATATACTCCACTTTCGGAGTGGATATCTTCACACTGTGTAGATCTATATGGTTCACTTTGGGAGTGAAAATGGTGTAAAAAAAAATTTAATTGGATATACTAGTAGTAAAGATAACCCAAGCAAAAACATAACATGACAAAAATGTTTTTTATTAAAAATATCAGAAACCGATCAGCAAATTGATTGTTAATGAAAAGAACCTCTCATATTTTAGGAAGGCAATATTTAGATTAAAAACTGGCTCCAGTGTTTTGAAGTGATTTATTGACAATTGACATTTTAATGTTAAACTATGCCAGCACAACATATGTGAATAGTACTGCCAACTTAATCATGTATTTGCGAAAACTTTCGTGACTAACTTTATTGATGTTGCTAAAATACACTTTTACCATAAAAATTATGAATCTGAGATGGAAAAGAGTATCATAGACAACTTAGTTAATTTAAGTTTTTAGTATTTGAAATAGTCTCAATCAGCAACTATGGGAGATATATGAGAGAAATACTCCAGTAACTCTCTTAAGATATGATAAGATTTCTATTGGTGAAGAGAATATGTTGGTTATTATGAGTATGTCACAAGTTACGACAAATATTGTGAACTATATACTGTATAGAGCAATATGTAAATACTATTGTGAACTTACTGGCATAATTGACAAGCGTCTTTCTCATTTTCAGCGCATTTTTCGAGTGTGGCACATAAACTGGCGAGAATATGTGAATGACGGTAAGATATGTCCCATTTACCAAATTGTATTCGTTCTGTTGTGACAGGAAGGCGGTTTATTTCCGAGACGAACATGTTTTCAGTGGTCAAATCTTCTACGGCACCCGATTCAACAGTTGAAGCAATTACTTTAACCTAATTTATAAAAAGAAGAAGCTTTGATCGTGTAGTATGATTTCTTTAATATTATAAATTTGTAAAAGTTCCGGTATCGCTGTTATACTAAAAGTTTTTATAAATATCGGCATAAGTCAAACTTACAACTTTGTAATGCTATTTTGATTTGACAGTTGACGTTGGGGTTGCTAGAATATATATTTTAAAATATCTATGTATTTTATTGTCTATAGCGTATTAAGAATTTTTTGCCTTATTATTTGTTTTTTGCATTCTCATATTTCTAATTAAAAGCTACCTTGATAGTGAGTATAAGTTTGTAGCTCAGCGAGAATATAAGTTTGTGGTTGAACAACTTTAGTGGGCAAATATGTACAAAGAATATAAACAATACCTATGTAACCAGTCAACAATCAAAAATTCATAATATCCAGTCTGAAAAATCTTACTAAAATAAACTCTTCATGCTTTATGAAGTTCATGCGATTTTAAAAATCAAATACTATGAAAATTATAAAATATATTCTTTTTTTCATAAAAAATGCTGCCTTCAGCTAATTATTTTAACTTTCTTATTACTGTAGATTGCACTCTCTTTTTTGTTTTGTCTGTCCTTAGTACTATAGTGTTTGTAAAATAAAATTAGTTGAAAAGTTTATGTAAAAGCAATATGCATATATGGTCGTTCTAAGCAAAAGATGTATTTCGTTTTTTCATTTTTAGATTTTGGTTACACTAGAAACATTCAAGAAGCATTCAATCTTTTACCTAAACAATATATAGCCATATATCTCATTTAAAATCGGTTATATGAGCCAAATACATCATATTACGGACTTTATTGAAATACTAAGTAAAATGATAGTTTTAATAAAAGTTTTTATTTTTAATTTAAAATATTCCAAAAACAATAAGATAAACCTGCGAAAAGATATTATATCCCATATAACAAAAAATAAAAGTTTACAAAATGGTGCTATGGTTCTATGGTTATGTTAAACGGTTCTAACATTACAAAACTTTTTATAGCCAAATTTAGTTTTAGAGATACATCTCGCTTATGACAGTAATATATTCTCTCTATAAATAATAAAATATATGGTGATGCAATAGATTCTCTCTATCTCTGTAAACTGACTTGAATTTTTTAGTAGTAGAAATCAGTAGGTACCAACATTTCCTTAGCCATGCTAACATGTTCTCCCTACGTCAATAGCATGAAGCTCATTCTGCTAGTCTCATTTTTTTATTTTTAAGCCATGTTTGCTCGCAAACTGAAACATATTAATCTACACAGTATGAAGATATCCACTCCGAGAGCGTAGTATATGGGTCTCCACAATGTGAAGACGTCTTGACAGATTATATTTTAGGAGAATTTTTTTAGACAATTGCTCAACTTAATGGGCATTAAGTCCTGTATTTTTGGAATTTGAAAAAGTCCGATAAATGTGGGAATCAAACCCGCATTCCCCGGATTTCTAGGCTCGTACGCTAACCTCTATGCTATCCGGGAGAGTCCCATATCTTCACAACATTTTTAGATTTTCCACATTCACCTTGTTTTTTAATAATAATTAGAAATAAATAAAAGAATCGTATTGTTATAGCAATTTGTATTTATTTAGAATAGACATACATTTTTGAATTGTTTCAGAAATACAATGAATGGAAAATTTTCATGTACAATTCATGATATTTTTAATGAAAATGCATTTTATGAAAACAATAAAATTAAAATTATCAATTACTGATAGACGAGTCTATCAATTACTGATAGACGAGTCGGAATGAAGATGTGGCGAAAGAATCGTATATTACTTATAACTTACGAACACACAGAGATTTTTTAAAAAGTATTAGAGCTTTTATGTTAAGGTTACTGGCAGTGATAGATGTTACATCCGATTGATTTTAAGTTTGTCAGGTAAACATGCTAGTCAAAAATGGTGTGCTCTATTTGGTTCTTTTTAAAAATGTGAAAACGTTCAATGATATTGTTATTTACTTGTTCTTTTTAATTTTTTTTATTAATATTCACTTTTATTATATTATATAACCGAATTTAATTTAGATATCTGAATAAACTATCGTTATTACTGATACAGATTCAGAGTAGGTGAATACAGCCAAGATTCGGCAGTGTTCAGACAGTGAAGCTTATATGTTCTATCATTCAATAGAATACTTCTGTGGCCGTTGGGCGACAACATTTTACTTTAAATGACGTACTATTTAATAAAACAGTGACAAGAGACTGATTCAATCAAAGCATTTTACATTATATGGATTATTTTCTCTACTAAGATGTTTATACTTGAATTCTATTCTCATTAATCTATATTAATTTAATTATGAAATTGTGTATGGATTATTATACTATAAAATGCACCATAAAAGCATACATCATATAAAAAAAAGAAATCAATATATATTTATCTGACAATTAAAATAAAACATTACAAATTAAAAACATATTTACACGACTTCTAAAATTTAAACTTTTTTATATTTTGAAATTTTCATTTCGTATCCTATTTCGATAAACATCTTATTTTTAAATTTTAAAATATAAAACACTTAAACGGTTTGAATAAAATTACACAATATTTTTATACTTATAGACATTCTATAATATATATGAATATATTATAGATATTTATTTTGCTCAACTTAATTTTTAAAGTACATTTATTTTCTATTTGGTATCAAGCAAATTAAACGTTACTCCATAATATATATATATATATATAATTATTCGTACTGATCAAATCATAGATTTATTACTTTTAGATTCCTAGGTAGGTACACACTAGTAAAACGATGGTATATATATATATTATCATTATATCTTTCAAAAGCGTTAATAAAAATTTAATTATCATTTGTACCTTAAGGAAAAAAATCTGTATATTTTAATTGGTTCATAAAGAACTGGTATTAGTCTCAAAATTGGTTTAGTCTTTAGTTAGTAATATTAAGTACCTCAAACTTACAAAAGAAATTATTGCGTAGTGAATTCAAACGATAAAATAAACTATGGCACCGCAAGGAAATGAATTTTAACATAATGACAAAATTAATAAATTCAATCACTCGCACATCATATTAATATATATTTATGTATTTACAAAACATTACTCTACAGAAGAAGTCTTAAGTAAAGTACATAATCGAGGGCTGCATAGAATAGGGGATAAATATTTCGATGTGCTTATTATTTTGACTGTCAACAACCCTTTTAGCAATTACATCAAAATTTTTTTACATGACACAAAAACAATGTCGTAATTTTACTCCATTTTGATTTAGGCCCCTTTTCCATCCAGCTCCTTAATTATTTTTAACTAAATTACAAATGACTACAAATAAAATAAAATAATCGAAATTTCAACAATTCAGTGAATAGTAATTATTAGTAAGACAATCTTGCATTATTCGGTTTATTAGTAATGACTAAAGTAAAGTGACATATTACTTAAATCTTTTTATATCATTAATTATAATCGTACCATATGTAATATACAGATTAACCATTGTATTTCATCATTGTAAAGATTGCATAGAAAGATTTTTTTTGTATGATTGATTATAAAAATTATAAAACTCTGATTAAATTAGTAGATTTCATTATGTGATAACAGCTGAAATGTGTAGGTCGAATAGAGATATCCTGATGTTTTGTTTGTTGGCGAGAAATCAAAACTATTTTCTACTTGTTACAATTCTTAAAAGTTATGATCTTTTTGTTTCAAATATAAAAGTATAGAAATACAAAAAAAAATCTTTAGCTGGTAATGAGTGGTTCGAGTGTAGAAAATTTACAATATAAATGTATACAAAATTTGAGTTTCACATACCTAGTCACACGATTGGTGAAATATTTTAAGGATACTAAATATATTATCCAACAATACCGACATAATGTTAATTTATTTTCTTTCTCGTAAAACACCATCGACTAATCTATATACGAACAATTTTAATTGTGGATATACAGTACAATATGCCTTTGACATCTAGAATGGACAATTTGATAGACACATATGTTCTACACATCATTTATTGAGTTCTTTCACGTATGAAATGCTCGTAATCTATTGTTTGATAATATGTAATTTATTATTTTTATAGGAATATAATAAATATGTAAACTTTCCCTACATACGCTTAAATGTACATAAATTGTCAATACTTTAAGAATATTTTGATTATATATATATTATAAATATTTGTTTTATGTGAAATGTTAAACTTTGAAATGTTAACTCAACAAATAAAACCGATAGATACGACCTGCAATTCGAGTGGTATTTCGATAGGTGAATATACATAAATATCCATCTGTTCGACTTGAAAATAAAAAAGTATATGAATGTTTGTATTAAAGATCTATTTCCACTTCAGACAAGCTGAGAACATTTCCCCCAAATTCATCTGAAACGGTGGAATTTGTGCTTTTTTATTATTACTATTCATCAGTATAGTAATGTCTAAGATCTAGATTTTTTTTGGATACAATCGAAAAAGCCAATGTGAGCTTTGCAAATAATGAACAGGTGAATTGACATCGAAAACTATAACGGTTCTACTTCAAAATTGAGCATTAAATTAGACAAGATATATAATTTATTGATTGGGAATAGTTAACACGAGAACGACACCAAGTTTCAATTTCAAACACTCTCAAACGAGAATTTCACATCATAGTAAAACAAGCTCTACTGCTTTTTGGCGGACAATCTCTTTCGGAATTCCGGAAGAGAAATTGCAAATGAAAAATACAATCTATCAGTAAATAGTTGGCACTTTCTCGAACTCTGCGAGGATTGAATAGCTGTGCGTTTCTGACACGCCTTACCCGTTATAATCTTCGATTTCTCGCTTATCAGTTTGAGGAGTTCAAAGAGAGACTTTGATGTAAATACTGATGTTTAATGGCGTATACCATTTGCTTTGGAACGATTCATTCCAAGCGCGCTTTGTAGCTGGTCTTCCATATTTCGGCAAGGGTGACGGCAGAGTGGAAGCGGTGGAAGATGCAGAGCGGCAGAGTGACACGCTGGACGATAGCCCATGCCAAGAATCCGTAGAAGTCGAGTTGAACCTGTCCAGAAAATAGTACAAGAAATAAAATACAGATTGAAAACATTTCATATTATATCTTGGTAAATCACTGCACGATTACTGATTACCTTCTTCCAATATTGAAAGGAAGTAGATGGCAATTCATCTAAAATATTATACAATGGCATGTCAGATGAATATTATAAAATGACATGGAAGTCAAAAGATGCAATGGATTTTTAATTACCGGGTTAGCGACAACTTTCTGTGTTTCAAAGGTGTAAATGAGCCACATGGTGACATTGCAGATGAGGAGGAAAGTAACAACTTGACGAGCCGGCTTGCTGCGATCCTGTTCAGGCAAGTGAACGCGGCGACGGGACACATCTGCGATAAACAGCAATTGGAGAACGACCTGTTGACAAAATAAACTCCATATTAACCCACCAATCATCTTATTTTCATTTATATCTACTTTTGACATAATCAAGTCTCAGGAACTATCAGAGAATATGTTTGTATCATTTCTTTTGTTCTGTTTATTTTATTAGCAACTTGTTGCTATGTATTTTTGATAGCTTGAATTTGATTTTTAAATAATGTAAATAGAGTGAATCATAAAATTATAAAAACTGGATCAGTTTTGTATAATTTAAGATGAATGATTATTACCTGAACAACGCTAAGGATTCCGGTGATCATGACAAGCAGATTAGGTTCATTAGTGAAGGCTCCGAGGCTTCCAGCGATGACGCTGAAGACGGCATACACGAAAAGACCGAAGGCTGATACACGAAGCAGAATGTCATTCAGATCCGACTGCTCCTCCGAGCGGAATTTCAGTTGCTGGACCCTGCAAGGGGGGAAGTGGGAAGGAGATTTGAAGGTCCAGGGCATAGCCGTTGCCCTGGTTTATATACCATTCAACATTTCACATTTCAAAGACACATTGCGATGTAGCATCATTCGATGATGATAGTTTTGATTTTATGGTGTCCGATGGTATGTATTCATGATGAAAAAATATTGAAAAGAAAAAAGGAGAGTATATTGTATGGAGAAATAATAATGTTTGAAATTATGAAACATAAGGATGGATTTCATCAGGAATATAGGATAAGAGTGAATGAAAAAAATTAAAAATAAATAAAATAAAATAATGGTAACACAAACTGTTTAAATAATAATAAAAAAAAAAAATTGCCATGTTGTAATTTATACGTGCACTGCCATCCAATCAAGAAAGCAATATGTGAGAGTTATCATTTCGAGAATTGTACAATTGAATATATTGAAATATGTTTAGGCAGCTATTTAATTTATTATTGGAAAAATATATATAATTTCAAGACAATAATAACACGCTATGATTAAGCATATCACAGAATTTTCAGTTGAGTTTTTTCAAAATTATTGATAACGTCAGATACTCTTTACAACTAGAATATACTATCCCTACTTTTAGTGAAAGTCTATTATGTTTAAAATCAATTATGGGTAGCCTAATTTCAGATATTGATATTGAAAAGCAGGGAATAAAGATGGATCGAATTTTAAAGTATTCAACAAAAATTAATTTTGCAAGAATGTTTCGAAATTGAAAGTGAGGAATGTTTATGTTTTAGCATTCGATGACAGAAAATGGTGAATGGTAATTATTCCAACAAAGACAGAAAACAGATTCATTAAATTAGACTAAAGCTACATATAACTACACAACTGTTAACACTAAAAGTATCAGGAAAAAATATTTTTATAGTGCATTCAGATATAGAATATAGATACTTTTTTAGTGGTTGGCTAATGTCTAGTTATCCTAAATATATGATACAATGATGGCTACATATTTAGCCTTGCAGACAATGTTTCTCATTTTGGATTATCTTAAATCTTTACATATCAATAACGGTTGATTATACTGAATAATTTGATCTAATGATACAGTAAATAATTGTCAGTATAAAAAATGATAATGGGATCATAATTGATCTAAGTATACATACCTTATGAAACCGATGATGATAGCCAGAATCGAGAGTCCCATGAGAACGCAGTGAGAAACGTCAGCCAGATAGATTGCCAGTAAGCCAAGTTCAGGGTGGCGGATCAACACGAAAAAGAGAATCAAGCAGATGAGAGAGCCGACTAGTAACAGAAGACCAAAGAAGAGACCCTTGGATGCACCCACGCAGTCTACACGGCCTGTGTGTTGGGCATGGGCCATGGCAACGGCGCGTCTCGACAGCATTACTTCCAGACGGTGTTCCAGGTCCTCTTCTGTCATGTAACTGTAAAGATCATACTTTTTTTCAGTAAACATTCAAATAAATTTTTAGAGAATATTAATTTTTGGACAGCTCAAAGTTTCACCATTATCAACAGTTGATTGAATATAGATAAAAAATTATTTGATGGTGAGGTCCAACATTCACCTGCTGACTACTTGGTACTTAATTCTATTTTATTGACGCTGAGTACTCAAAGATTTCTTTCCATCCGGCATAATTAAAACGTAGCCCTACCAAAAAAACTGAATAATAATTATATAAATAAATAAATAAAAAATAAAAGTCATGGGTTAGTTCGTAACATCTCAGAATTTACAGAAATTGTTTTAATAAAATAATTACCGTGAATGACGTCCAATGTGCTTCCACATGATGTAGATGACGGCTGCTCCGATCAGAGAGTATTCAATGATGAAGGGGTAGAGGTATGGAGCCGAGTCTTGAACAATTGTGCCCATGATGTTGACTCGACCACAGCTCTGCGGGATTCCAAATGTGTTGTTACTGGCCATGAGGGCTGATGGGAACAAATTGTCCAATGATTCAACTTCAGTGCCATTTTGGGGGACGCCTGTTGGAACAATAAATGGTGCCATAGATAAGTGAAACTGCCTATGTATGAGATGTTGACTACTGTACCTTTGTTAATTCATTTCAGTTATAGGGACACATGTCATCATCGATAAATTAATACATTAACAATCTGTGAGGTCTAATCCTTGGATTTGATTTCCATGTCCAAGGTGGTATGAAATAATTATCAAGTTTTCTGTAAATCCTTAGTAGAAAGTCATTATATTGATATAATAACAAAGAGTATTTTATAGCTTTAATTATGTAATATCTTTTAATCACATAATGTCTCCTAAAAGGCATCTTTGATGGATTTATGAGGACAATATAAATGAAAAACTTGATAAGTTCATGGTTGTATTCAATCTATGTGTACGGTTGGTTGGTTATAGATAAAAAATGTTTTATAAAGCATTTCTATTACTGTATCTACTAATAAAAATAGATAAAATATGTAAAAAATCAGAACTGTCAAGTTAAAATATTTTATATTTGGGCGTAAAAATATAATTATTTAAATCATAGATTGGGATTACTCTTTTTATATAGGTCAATTCATAATAACAAAAACTGAAAATGAACAGGAAAGTTCATAATTCATGCTGTTGAACATTTTTAGAGATAAGTCAGTTTTGACAAGCAAAGTTTGACTTGCATAAGCATAAAGGCAACAAGCGACAGTACAGCAGCACTTATACAATATATAACGGGCTAATATGGATGAGGGGTGTCTGTTAAAGCCGAAAGTCCATTATATAACAATTGCTTTTCGAATGCATTTTATTATTATTATGATATTCAAGCAAAGAATCAACTTTTGTTTGTACTTGCAAAATATATGTATATGTTATAATTCAACAGTCTAAAATTATAAAATTTCAAATGATATACAATAACTTTAACCTCTTTAGTGCTTATGACGTATATATCCGTGAGGCATAGTGCGTAACACA